>JAPYZL010007478.1:0-32391 GCA_030522825.1 Platygaster orseoliae | reverse complement strand
GAATTACATGAACTAAAACTAAAATTCAGAATTAAAAATTTAACAAAAATGAAATCCAAAACTCAAAATATTAACACGTACAAGATTCAAAATGTTCACTGCAGATTTCAAGGTTCTAACTGCAAATGAAAAATTTAACATCGAGAATGGAACTTTCCATTCAAAATTTACTTAATGATACTTGAATTTGAAATCGAAAATTCAAAATCATGAAGATACATGCAAAATTAGAAATCTTCGATTAAGCATGAAAATTGCAATTTTAGATACAAATTTTCAAGATTCAGAATTTGAAATGGGAAATTCTTTGACAGCTTTAAAAGTGAACCCTGGAATTTAGAACTCATGAATTGGATTGAATGTAAAAAAATTTTGTTTAAACAGTTTCAAATGTAAAATTTGTAAGGAACATTGTATATGATGAACCTAGAACCAAGAATGCGAAATTCTAATCACACACAAACCATTTAAAATCCTTTATTATTATATATTATAATTTTCAATCAAAAATTAAAAGTATTACATTGAGGATTAGAAAAACCAAAAATGTTGAGATTGAAATTGAAACTTATACTTGATAATTCTAGTTCACAATTCATAATTGGCAACAAACAATGAAAAATTAGCAATATTAACTGATAAATAATACTCGAAAATAATTTATTAAACAGTTAAACATACAAAATACGAACGCAAAACTAATTATAGCAATATACAATGGATAGTAAAAGTGAAAAATTTGTTTTTAACAAATGCCTTTAATGTCAAAAGTGCATCAAAACCTCTAAACTTTAAAATTCAAAATTTTGATAAAAAGCAAATTTAAATTGTTTGACTCCAAATTTGAAATTTAATATTTTGAAATGAAGATAGGTTAATTGTAATTCGAAATTACAAATCTAGAATTATAAATTCGAAATTGAATAATTCACATCAAAAGTCTGAAATTGGTAATACGATATATTCATTCTTAGTCAAAAAAAGAAATTAAGATATTAATAAATAAGAATACAAAATTTTCAATCTAAAGTAAGAATTTTCGATTTGACATTTACAATTTTTGATAAGAAAACTAAAATTCAAACTTTCGAATTCAACTTCTTTTTTATAATACAGCATAAATTAGTAGTTTTATAGATAAAGATAGGATATATGTTTGCAATGAAACAGTTGATCACTTGATCCTTTTTTTCGACACGATCTGAATCTGTACCTTGAATAGTACATCCCTTTGAAATCCTGAGCAATGAATATTTTTATTTAAGATAGGAGGAGAGGTGTTGAGGAGGAAAAGTTTAAATGATTCAACAAATTTTCCTGGTCAGGGCCCCCTAGTAAGAGTCAGACTGGAGCCCCCATTTCTACAGTTACGCCACTGGACAGGTTTCTTTAATTTTTAACATTTTTCAAAGAATATAAAAACATTTTACATCTATCAAATTCGAAGTACGATTCCCTAATGTTTCAGTGAAAAAATCAATAGATTCGATTGACACCTACTAGCCCAGAAATGTATAGTAATTTTCTTATGCGATTCAATAGGATGTCAGACACTTAGATTTTATGAAAAAATCACTGTTGTTTTTGAAATTGCGCACTAACTCTTTTTTAGTTTTTTTTTTTGCACTTTTTTTTTTCACTTTTTAGTTTTTTTTTCTCCAACAAACGACCTTCTTTTTGATGATAACTAGGAATTGTAAGAAATGATTTTTACCATTTATTCCAGTAACGGATCTTCAGAACTTTGTTTAAAGATACAAATAATAATAGTATTTGAAAGTTTTCCAGCACTATGAAAAAATAATTTCAAATAACCACCACGGGACTTTCATAATCTTCAATTTTCAATAGCAGCTGTATTACCCAAAAAATCATGTTTTTCTCACCTTAGAATCAAACTTCTGCATCAGCACATGAAACAAAAAAATATTTTACAGCGTTAAATATTGTATTCGTGTATAATTTTTAAAATTTTGAAAAGAAATATGAAATACCTGAGAAGTCGGTCGTTCCAGTTTTGTCTTGTCACGCGGAACATATTCTCCAAAATCGAACTCTTGTGGTTTTTCTAGTACAGCTCTTTCGTAGTCCGGAATTTCAGGAAGTTCATAGCTTTTTTCTTTATCAGCTTTCGATGATTTGCGTTTTTTTGATCCTGATCTTTCTGTCTTCTCGTTTTTCTGAAGAGAATTCTTTTAAATTAGTCACGATATTTTTTTTTCCGTAGCGATATAAAAACGAGATTTTTTGTAGAGAAATGGTGAAGTAAAGAGTGAACTGAAGAGTCAATGAATGAATTTGTATGATGATTCCAAAATATGTACAAATATTTAAAAATATTACGAGGAATCATGTACGGAAAACAGTTGTATTGTTTAAGTTATATTAAGTTGTAGTTTCCATTATATTTTAAGATGAATCAGATAAGACGCGAAAATAAAAAAAATTTTTTTGCAAAACACTCCGCAAAATACATACAGTATTTCGTACTCAGAGAGCCTCCACAAAGTAGCCTTTTGACGTATAGTACTTACTTTTCTGGCCTAGACCAGCAAAGTACTTACGTTGCTGGCCTAGGCCGGAAAAGTAAACAGCTGTGCGCTGTGCCGGAAAAGTAAACAGCTGTGCGCTGTTTTGTTGTGCAAGTAGCCGTTTTTTGCTTCCTCTTATTTTTTGGGAGCAAAAAACACGTTTAAAAAAAAATTAAGATTTTTTCCAAAAAATTCATTCCTTTTAAAGAACTATTTTTTTTTTAAATTTGTTTTCCAAAAATTTTTTTCCAAAAAAATTAAAAAAAAAATGTTTTTTACGAAAAAATTTATTTTTGGAAATTAAGAAAAAACAATTTTTTTCACGTATAGTAAATACTTAAAATACTGTATGTACAGTATGTTGCTCTTTGCAGAATGTTTTGCAAAAAGTAGAGTGTGCACCTCGGCCATCAAAGTAGGCCCTCGTCGCATAGGCAGAATTTTCAGTACTCGGCAAGCACGGGCGTGATTTTTAATACTCGGCTCGTACGAGCGTTTTATTTCAGCACTCGGCTTCGCCTCGTGCTGAAAATCACGCCTGTGCTTGCCTTGAACTGAACATTCTACCTGTACGACAAAAGCCTACTTTGCGGCCTTGGTACACAATCTACTATTATACAAAGAAACAATTATTAGGATTGTTTTAGATTTTTTCATGCTTTCCAGAAAGTTTTAACCAATGTTAGAGCATTTTCAAATTTAAATTAAAAACCTTTGCAATTTCGTTTATGTTAGACTTTTTTTCTACTTTCTGACAGTTGCAAGAATTATTTTAAATCCTCTATGGTTCGTTGATATTTTTCAAGATTTTCGTCAATGCTCCAAAATTTTCTCATTTACAATTTTTGTGTATTTCTCAAAAGGATATGAATTTTCTGGAAAAAAGCATTGTTTTTCGTTCTTAAAAATAATTAAATTCTCGCTCTCATCGAAATTATAGCATGAAAGTATTTGAATTTTTCAAAAAGAGCTTCAGCATTTTTTCATTGAAATACATTTCTAATATTTTTTTTTATTGCATGGTATAGAGTAAAAGAAACAATAGAGTAAAAGAAACATGAATTTCATGAAGTTACGCATGATTTGCGTTGAAACATTAACTCAACTTCATTCTGTGTTACAAGTTATAAACATGTAGTATATTTCGTGTTATGTAATAGAGTGTGAACAAAGTGTATTTAGGTGCCCCAGAAAGTTTGAAAAAAATCTAGTATTAAAATAAAACAAAGTAAAAATGCAAAAATTTTTTTCAAATCATAAAAATAAAGTTATCATTCGAAAGCAATAATATTCAACACGCATTTTACGTCATAAATAAAATATCTTGAAGGATAAAAAAAGTGAGATTTTAATTGCATAATAATGAAAAAAAATTACTCTACGAAATTCTTTGTTAAAAAAAATTTTGCTTGTTTAATACAATTTCGATACCTTTTTTTTGTCTTACAAATCAAAACAATTGAAAAATTACACTAACAACACTCAAATCTTCAGTATTAAATTAGTTGTAACATTCTTGAGCATCTCGAGTCATATTAGTAAACACTGATTATAAACATCAATCAGCAGAGACAAAAATGGATCCATCGAGATGAAATAGATAATAATGAAAATAAAAATAATTCAAGTTCTCTTTATATATCTAATAAAAATTCTCACGGATCCATTTTTGAAAAAAAAGTATGTAGTGAAAAGAATTGTAGTGTGTTATATATGTGAATGGTGTCAATAACGAGAGATAGAAGAATAGAAAGTGAGAAAATAGAACCAAGTATCTATTAAATCGATGTCAATAGATCGTAGAATAGTCGGAAAAAGGATATTCTAAGAAAAACGTACCACACATTTATTTTCACTAAAACTCAAAAAATTCGATAAGTTGGAATATTAACTCTGAAAATGATTTCCATGATTTGTTTGTATTTTCACTTAATATTGTACTCTCGAGTTTCTTGATGTTTAACATGAGCTTTTGTTAAAAAATTCTCGAATTCACAGATTTCGTAAAAAATAATTTTTAAAATACTATTAACTATTATTCGATAATCATTTTTTAAAACTCTTTGCAAGAAATTCACTGAATTCAAGTGTTTTGTTCATTGTGAAATTTCTAATTGATGAAATAAGACTAGGTTTTGTATGGTCAGTTTTTTTCAGAATATTCGGGAAAACAACCAATTAAATTTCAATCTGGCAGCCAGCAGAAGAGTGAAGATCACAGAAGAAATAGGTATTATACAGTAGACACTGAGAACAGAGATGTAGTAACGAAGAAAAGGCGAATTCGGACCAATTTGGGTACCTTTAATTCAAGGCCGCCATTTGCGGTTTTTTCGGTTGTTTTCAAAGTTTTTGATACCGGCTTGAGTTGAAGGTTTTGGAAATTCTCAACCGGTTCTTCTTGTTTCGGTAGTTTCAGTTTCGTTATTTTACGAAGTTTTGGTCTTTCGTCGCTGATTTGCTATTTACATGAATTTATTTTAATGTGGGTGAAGAGAGAAAATTTTTGATGTTTTTGTGTGTGAATTCATCTTTTTACAAAGTGAAAAAACAACTTGAAGGGAAAACTTACCTTCAGTTCTACCTTTTCAGCTGTTTTTTTGTCCTCCTCGAGCTGAAATTTGAATGGAAATGGATTAATTTCGATTTTTGAAAATTGTCTGGTATTACAGAAATTCGAAAAACACTGTCATTTGTTACTAATCTGAAAAAAAAATTAGGATGAAAAATTGTCATTATTTATTGATCAAGTCAAAAAAAATTTTTAGAAAATAAAACCATTTATTATCACATTTGAAATTTTGAATCCTGTGAATTTGAATGTATTGAAAACTTTATTTTATTCATTTATAAAAAATATTCCAAAAAATCATTACATCACACTATTTTTTAACAGAAAATGTATTGTATCGAGTTATCAAATTTTCTTATTTTTAATCCTAACTTTCTAAGTATGAATTAGCCATTTTTTTGATTTAGTAATTTACACGTTTTTTCATTTAAAAATTGTAAAATTTGAATTTAGGTTTTCATGTCATGTTCACTAGAAATAATAAAGAAGTCATATAAAAAATAGTATGATTCAAAAATTACGATTGTATACAAAATTAAAAATAAATTATTTTGTCATCCCTGAGTTAAAAAAAAATAACTTTTTCTCACCTTCGTCGGCTTCAGGCTCACTTTTCTGATTTCATTATCCTTCTGTGGACAAAAAAAAGTGCAAAGTATGAGAAGAATACAATAGTTAGGATTTTTGATGTTATTCTGCCAGATGAGAGCTGTTGCTGAAAGTGAGAGTCAGCTAAAAATTATATACGATCATCAGTAATTCAAGCATTGAAATAGCGAGTGATTCGTGCCCATTCATCATTCCTAAAAAAAGTGATTATCATCTGCCCATATGCATTTCCTAAATTGTGTAAAAGTAAGTTTGGTGAGTGCATAAGGTCTTATGCTGCAGAAAAGTAATGAAGAAAATTATCAGAATATTATTACGCAGCCTAACCTTAATTGCAATAAATATTAAGAAGAGAGATTATTTTTCCGCAGAAATAAGGTGGTTTTTTGAACTTGTTATTCGATGTTATGAAGTGCGTGTGAGTAATTAGTTTATTGCTTAGTTTTTAACTTTGTATACCTTAGGTTCATCACGTTTGAGGGATGATTTGCGTACTGAATCTGAATCGTCCTTCTAAAAATGTTCAGTGACTTTTAATTTTTGATCAACTTTATGTTATTATTCATTGATTCACGATTTTTTAATAGGTGTACCTTTTTGTCTTCTGGTTTGCCTAAAGTGCTTTTTGGTTTTGTAGGTTCCTCTGTCTGTAATTTTTTTCGGTCATTAAAAAACATTTTCCAGAAATAATTTTTTTACTTTTATTCTGAAAACTACCTTTTTTTCTACTGGGGCAGGTTCAGGTTTCAGAGAATCTTTTTTCTGAAAGTTAATTCATAATTCATGATTAAATGTTATGCTATAAAATGTAAACTAATTTTTTTTTGCAGTATTGCTTAAAAGTACCTTAATTTCTTCGGGACTTGGTTTCTCTAGAGTCGTTTTTGGTTTCTGAACCTCAGTTTTCTAGAACATTTATTATTTGTAAGTTTAATAGAGAAACACTTTATGAAATTGATTTTTTAGCATGAATATTTAATTTCTCTACCTTAGACTCTTCAGGTTTGGGTTTTTCTGGAGCTGGTTCGGGTTTCAAAGAGTCTTTCTTCTGGAAATGCATTTTTTGAATATTTGAATATGGCGTTATTTAATAAAAAAGAGTCTGTGGTCAACAAAAAAATATTTTCTACCTTTATTTCTTCAGTATTAGGTTTTTCTAAGGTAGCCATCGGTTTTTGAGGTTCAGTTTTCTGTAAAATTTGTGAATAGTTAATTTAATCGAAATGGGTAATTTTTTTTACATAAAGTCTTATATTTTTGAATATTCTACCTTTGTGTCTTCAGGTTTAGGTTTTTCTGGTGTGGTTCCAGTTTTCGTGGGTTCTTTCTGTAAAATTTATTGTATTTTTATCAAAAAAGTGTAAAAATGTGTTTTTAACTTTTTTTTTTAAGTTTGTATCATTCTGTACCTTAGAAATGTCGGAACTAGGTTTTTCTGAAGGAGTTTTCGTTTTTTCAGGTTCATCCTTCTGTGAAAATTGATATTTATAATTTTTTTTGCAGCTCTGTGATATTTATTCATATTTTAAATTCAAGTTTTCTACCTTTGCAACTTCAGAACTTGGTTTTTTTAAGGAAGCCCTCGGTTTCGCAGGTTCTTCTTTCTATAAATTTCAATGACATTTTCATTGCAAATTATTGTGATTCTTGAATAACTTTTTAAGTGAAAAATAGAAAAACTTTCAGCTACCTTTGTTTCTTCTGGACTGGGTTTTATAGTTTTGGGTTCTGTGGGTTCTTCTTTCTGTAATAGAAAGTACGTTTTCAAAAACATATTCATTGTAGATTTCATTTGTTTTTTTAATATTAATTATTAACATTATTTCAACGAAATTGTACCTTAGGTTCTTTTTCAGCAGGTTTTTCTACTTTCGATTTGGGTTTGACCGTTTCCTCTTTCTAAAAGTAATCATTTTCAGAGATATTATATTTTTTTGGTTACAATTCACTAAAGTTTAAAATTTCAACATGGGAACTTGATGATCACAAAATCGAATCCATGACAAAAACTGAGTATTTCACGGATTTATTTTTATAAAATTGTTGATATATGTATGATAAAAAACAATTCTTCAAATGGGTGTAAATTAGTTAATTCTCGAGGTTTTTTTCATAAATTACCTGATTATCAATAACTTGTGTGAGTGATGTTTTGCGAGTGTCTTTGTGTGTTTCGAGTTTAGGTTTTGTTTTATCTACCAGTGGTGATTTCTCCTGTGTTTTGAAAAAAAATTGGTAATACATAGGAAAAATTAACTTAATGTTTCTTTTGTTATTGAAAAAGCCCTTACATCTTCTTTTTTGGGTTTGATGATTTTATCTGGTGAAACTTCACTATCAGAATCGTCATCCTTTGGTACTTTTCGAACAGATCTCCGTGTGACGGTTTTCTAATCGATAATTTGAAAAAAGTTAGGAAATCGTGTAGAAATATTTACTATCCACATTTTTTTTTGCCAATGGACGTACCTTCACAGTATCTTGTTTTTCAGGTGAATTTTCACGCAGATGTTTTTCGGATTTGGGGTGTTTCTTGGTTTTGAGTGATGTTTGTTTTACCTGTGTTTGATAATTTATTGGTAGTATTTAAAAGGGAATTATCGAAAATTTTCACATTGTGTATAAAACTAGGATGTTATAAATTTTATTCGTAATTCTTTCAATAAAATTGTTCACAGGAATAAAAAACTTCGTATAAAAACTGAATGTAATAAAAGTTTCTTTTTCTAATTATACCATTGAGTTAAAAACAACTATTTTTATAGTTACACGAAAAATTGGAATAATGAAAATAAATTATGTTCTTACTTTCGGTTTGTATTCTGGTGTTGGTGTGTTTTCGCGAGAAGACTCTTCCGTTTCCGTGTCCATAACGGTTTCAGGAGTTATGTGTTTTTTCGAGCCCTGAATGTGTGAAAAGTTTTAAATTTAAAATTTGCCTATTATCTTGAAAAGAATATCAGAGATAAATATAAGTAGTATAAGATAAAAAAATTCATAAATTGAAGTTTCACTAAATCGTCAAAACTTCACAATCTACACAATAGCAAAACATATGCTTCGAGTCCAAAGAGTTGATAAGTTTGTATTTGGAATGGCTTCGAAAATTATACAAAACAATTTTTTACCTATACATTCTTAAGATTAAAAAACCATACTTATTTTTCAAAAAAACAGACTAGCTAAATGAATTTAATGAGTGTCATTCGTTTCCTCATAAAATCTGTCAGTGGTATGATGTAAGTATGTTCAAATATTGATATTTTATAAACTACATGAAAGTTCGCAATTTTTCGCAATTTTCTTTCGTGATAACAGAATACTGTGATTTGTTCAATTTATAGTTATTGATATATCATTGAAATTTACTATTAAAAAAAAAAAAAATGTACCTCTTTCGTTTCCAAAAACTTTCCAAAACAGAATATAAACTCATCTAAAAACTAATTAATAAATGTTTTTCGAGTGATGTATTTGTTGATAACAAATAGAAAAACGATTTTCGATGATATTATTTATATTGATGATTTAAATAAAACAGATCTGATGTTTAGAAATAATGTAATACAGTTTTATCCTTTTAATATATCAATGAACACAATTTTTCGACATGTAAGTAGTTCATACTGGATACAGTCAGGCAATAGGGAACGAAATTTTTCATGATAACTTTTTAACGAAAGGTTATAACAGTACGTTAATGAACTTCGATCTTATTAAACAATACTGACAGATTCTCATAAAAGTGCAGGTAGTAAAAGTGAAAAGTTTAAGTAATGTTACAGTACTCACATTAACACATTTCAAGAACGAAAATCTGGAAAATGATTTATTAATCTTTCAAAGTACATGTCCTGTTTTTTCAACAAAATATTGACAAAAAATATCGAAATAGTTTATATTTCCTTATGCAAAAGGATTAGCACTTTGAGAAACTCAAATATAAATTTTTGTATATGAAAGTAGTCTATCGTAGATAAAGTCAGCCAATGACAAGAATATTGATGTTTTGTATACTGGTTTTGCACTTTAACTTCTAGTCAGCTAAACTACAAATACAATATTGATTCTCTGCAAAAAAATATAAATTTAAGTAAAAACTTATTTGTTCATCATCAACGATTGTTTTTAACCATGGAAAAGTATATAGTTATGTCCACATTTCATGACTTCTTGTAAACATATACATCTTAAATATTTATTATGAAAAGTAGTTTCTAAATATAGTCAGACAAAGGGAAAAGAAGATCACACAAATGTCATTAAAATATTCTAAGATACACTTACAATAAATTTCGATCTATTTAATGCGATAGAACATTATTAAAAACAATAAATTAACTCTTATAAATTTTGTCAGTATTTCTCATTTCAACAATATTCAGCAACTTGAACATTGAACAACTCCATTCAACATTACAATGTGATCGTTGCAGTTTTTCAGTAGTAAGTACCAGATATGGCAATGTCAAAAATGAATTCACCATAATTTTTCTCTGATATTATTTTCTGAATAAAATAAACTTGTGGAAATTGCTTTCTACCTTTCTACTATCAGCTAATGAAGATTTTCGTGATGACTTTGGGGTTTCCTGAAACTATGTTTTTTTTTTTTTTTTCAAACAGTGATATGGAAATCTAAGTGTGAGAAAATCGTGAGTTGTAGTTACCTCGGTATCTGTTTCAATGTATGAAGATTTACGTGAGGATATTGGCGATGCCTAAAAGTGCATATGTATTTTTTGAGTACCAGAACAGTAACATCAGTATGTTTTTTTCCTCTAGTAATGAAAATTATAACACATAGAAAAAAATATTTGGTTTCAGCAATCATTTATTTAGTAAAATATGGACCATCCAAAGTTTTGGTTATGAATAAAAATATTAAATTACATATTTTACTTAATGATTTGGTAGCTGAAACCGAACATTTATTTCTGTGCATGCTTTGTTATGTTTTCATTGTAAACAAATAGTTAAAAAAGTTTTTTTATGTGTTTGTATGTTTCTCTTACCTCGCTCACGTTGTAAGAAGATTTTCGCGAAGGTGTAAGTGTTCCAGCCTAAAAAATGTAAATGTTTATGTTTATGTATTTGTGTTTATTCAATTTTCTGTCACTTTCCTCTTAATAATGAATGAATAATAATGTACCTCGCTTTTCCTATCAAGTTCATCTATAGATGGTGTCAGACCAGTTTTCTACAATCACGAAAATTTACCAAAATGTAAGTATCGTTATCGTGTAATGTGAGTTTTCTGCAGTATAAATGTTGGGTAATGTGTACCTTTTTCTGTATAGAATTACGAGGGCTTGTGTCTGATTTTTTGTCCTTCTGAAAAGTATGGCAAAAGGGCCACATTAATTATTTTTTTGCAATTTTCAAGATTGTGTAAATATATATTTTTTGTTTTGTGATAAGTTTTGATTAAAGTAATTCTTAGTAAGAAAATTTTCTTTTCCGAAATAATGTTTTTATAGTATTTGAGTGAAAATAAGTGTAACTTTTTTTGAAAAAGTTAAAGAATAGTGAAAGTTTGTAGAATGAAAAACAGCAATAGTGAAAAGAATAGTAGAAATTTGTAGAAGAATAATACATAGGATATTTGAGAAAAGTTTTATTTCAATGAATATTCGAAATATTCACAATTTCATGCTTATTTTAAGTAAGATGTGGAAATTTTAAACTTCAGAATCTCAGTTCATCAATATTTTTATACCGTTAAAAAGTAGAAAAAAATGCTATCAAGTGGATGTTCTTCGAAAAAATCGATTAATACTTTTTTTGGCTATCGACATTTTTTATAAGCACGTCTTTCACTATTTCAATCCTGTTTTTAATATTTAAAAACAGTGTTATAATATTGTTTGTGTCTTGGACGTTCTGTTTTTTTTTTTTTTTTTTGTATTCAAATAGTTTCTACACTCTAAAGGTAAAAAAAAGCTTAAAATTTCCTTAATTTCCTGCATTCCTAGAATGCTTTCAGTCCTGAAAGTTACATTTTAAAAATCAAGTAGGTTAGTGCTGAAACGGAAAAAAATGATTTGTTGTAAATGGAAAGGACAGTGAAAGTATGTAGAAAATAAAAAAGTTGTAGTGATAGGGACTGTGAATAAAATGTACCTTTTCAGGGTTCATTATCTGGACATCAACAATTACATACGATTCAGTAGTATGCACCTAATAAAATACATTTTCATGTTAAATGGATATGTTTGGTATTACATATTCGTTTGTTAAAATGTGAGTGTACCTTTGTTTTAGGCTGTGAGATTATGGGTAGTGTTTCCTAAAATTAAAAAAATGTTGTAGTATTAATTAATTCAATAACAAATTATATGTCAGGAGTTGTTAGAGGATACCTCGGTTTTTCTAAGGGTGACCATGTATTCTGGTGTTGAGTAAACCTTTAAATGATTTTTTTTTATTAGGGATCGATCAATTTTCCTGGTGAAAATTTCTGGATTGTGTTATTGAAGGTTTTAAGTGAATTTATATGAGTATTTGGATGAATAGTTAAAAATAGAAAAATTATACATACCGTGCTCTTTCTTTCCATGATTGAAGATCTTCTGCTCTCTGATATACTTTCTTCTTCAACCTGTAAAAAGTTGATATTTTTAAAAAATTCCTCTAGCCTCGTTAAAAAATTTAAATTTTATTTAATAAAAAGAATGTAAATATGCAAATTTTTTCCTAGTTTAGAATTCATCGTGTGTCTTTACTGTGGTTATGAATGTAAAGTTATTAAGTTGTTATGAATTGTGTGTACCTCTTCCTGAACGGAATACCGTCTCTCAGGTGATTGTGAACCGTCTTTGTATACGATCTGTGTTAAGAAAATGTGCTTGTGTTAGATGAGTTTTGGTTTTTCGAAATAACAAACAACAAAATTACCTTTTCTTCAGTTGTGGTCGTAGAACTTCTTCTACTCTCTGTTTTCAGTTCTTCGACCTAGGAAAAAGAAATGAAATAGAAAATTTTCTGATTTATTTTCATTTGAAAAAAAGGCGTGGATTAAAAGTTTGAAAAAAATAAAAAAATATGTCACGAAAAATGAAAAAGTGTTCAGAATATAATTTGCTAAATGTTTTTCTTACCCTCGACACTGATTGTTTACGACTCGACACTTTTTTCTCTGGTTTTGGCGTAGTTTCTCGTGACGACTGAAACGAAACCGAAAATATAAAATTTTATTACTTATTTAAAGAACAATATTATCTAGAAAAAAAAATAATAAATACCTTGGTAGAATCGATTTCTTTTTTCTTAGCCATCGTCTTCTGCAAAAAATTTGTTTCAAAAATTAACATATACAGTTAAACTACTAGCAAAAAATGCATCATAAAAATTACCTTTTTTTCATTTTCCTCGACTTTATCCTCGACTTTTTTCTGTAAAAAAAATTTATTATTCAACAAGAAAGTTGATTATTCATTATTAAAAAAGATAGTCAATTTATACCTTAATAACTTTTTTCTCCTCGATCTTCTCGACATTGTTAACTTGCTGTTCCTTCTTCGTAGTTATAACCGACAAAAAAACCAAAATCGATTAATATTCCTCGCAAAATCAAACTCACAGAAAACATACAAAGCTCTGAAAAAACTGTAGAAAAGCAAGAACATTTAGTGCAAGCAACTCCATGCAGTAATTAAAATGTTTATACAGGAATCATTGTTTAGGACCACCTTCGTTTTTCTAAAGTCGATAAGTAATTAATTCTAGCTTAGTTTGCCTAAGAAGCTGAAAAGTGATCATGATGATGGATCTATTAACGTCGCTGAAAATGTAAAGAAGTCATTAGAAGCGGATGTAATTATATTTGTACACGTGAAAATGAATTATCATAGAAGTCAGCAGTAACCAAAGCGGAAAGCTGCACAATTTTAGTAGCTGTTTTGTTTCTACATACGTTATGCTGAGCAAAAATTCCTCATGTATCGAGGTACTCACCTGAAAGAAAAAATTATTACTTCAATTTTAGTTTGCATTTTAAACATTTTGGGAACTTCTATTTCCATTTGGTCAATTACAAAGATTAGTCAATCAAGGAAATATGATATTGATAAAAGGGGAACACAAACAAAATTAATTTCACATCGATGGGGATGATTTTTTGCGAAAATGATTTAAAGTTCTGTTTTTTGTGTATATAAGTACTGCTGTTTGTTAACATAATTTACCTCATCAGATTCTGGTTGGTCGATACCATTGGGTTTTACTTCTTGTTTTTCGTCCTTGAAAAATGAATGTTGTTTGTGAGTGAATAGTTATAAACAAATCAAAGGATGTCAAAAAGCTAGATGTTGAGGTGTGATATGACATGTAATAAATATGATAACATATACAGCATTTTGGAAATAATTTCTGAAAAGCTTTCCATTATTTTATAAATTAATCGCAAATTAGAAATTGCTGAGTATCTTTAAAAGCTTGTTGTGCAATTTTTTTTTGCAGTATACCTTTTCTTCCACTTTTTTTTCTTTTTTCTCTTCTACTATTTTTTCTTTCTTTTCTTCCACTTTCTTTTCTTCTACTTTCTTTTCTTCCTTGACTTCTTTTTTCTTTTCTTCCTTCTTTTCTTCTTTTTTCTCTTCCTCTTCCTTCTTTTTCTTTTCTTTTTGCTGCAATTTATCACAGGGTTCGCATGCAGTAATTCAACAGAAAAATTTTCATGATACATAAAAAGATTTAGGGGACACAAATTTTGTTGTGTACAAGGTACGAGAATTCGACATTTGACCATGCATAGTTTGGGAATCATCAAAGGGAAAATTATTGAACATTAAAAAATACAAACATTGAAAATGTGAATTTGGGGATTTGTTTAATTTGGGAAAGAGAGTATTGTTTATTTGAAAATGTACCTCTACTGTCAGTTTGGCAGAAGATTCGTCTTTTCCAGCTTCTGTACTGACAACAACTTTGTAAGTTCCAGTATATTCCATTTTCGCACTTTCTATGACGAGTTTCATTTCTCTGCCATCAAAAGATATCTTGTACTCTGTTGACGATGTAATTGTTGTGGAATCTCTGTAAAATAGATCAATGTTGTGATAAAGTATTTATTGAATTATTACTTTTTAACATAAAAAATTAAGCATATCTCAGGCTTTTATCTCAAGGTGATGATTTATCTGTTTTATGAATATCGATGAAATTTTTTATTAATGTGAAAGGAAAAATACTTACTTATACCACACAACAGTTGCTTTTTTGTTCGTAAGTGACAAAACAGCTACGAATTCAGTTCGTTTTCCTTCTTGCACAGTCTGTGAAATTAAGAAGTTTATTAATTAATTCTTTATTTATTTATTTCCAAAGTTCAAATGTATAATTATAGTTTAAAAAAAATCGTGAAAAAATTTTTAGATGGATAAAATACTTCAATACATTTCCTGAAAATGCATAAAATTATTAACATACTTTGGAGTTGCTTGTTTTTTATTCGAATTTTCGAAATCATCGACAGTTTAACCCTCAAATGGTACACCGGTGCGAATACGCACCAGGCTTAACTTCGAGATGCTGGGATTTTTTCTAGGGATGGTATCTAGTATCACCACCTACACTTAAAAAATTCCTAATCTTTCTAGAACACGATACACAACAGGTAGAACTCATTTGTCCCTTAGTTTTTCAAGGAGCAGTACGTAAAGTTTTTTTTGGTGCGATTTCGCACCGTGTAAAATTTTCAATAACAAACTATCATCCCAACTAATTTTTTTTTTTTTTACGTTCATTGAACTTAATGATAAAGTAGTAATATTTTGGAATATCTGAAGGTAAGTGACATTTAAAATTTATTTTGTAAATAAATTTTAAACTTGTTTTGAAAAAAATGACTTTTTCTATTGCAACTTTTTAACAATAAATAATTAATTCATACACTTTTCAGCTACACAATTAGATTTGGAGGGAATTTCAGTACAAATAATGATTAGAACTATTTTACGTACAGTATCATTTTCACACTTGAACTTTCGATTGAAATTAAAAAGATCCCAATTCGCACCGTGTCTCGTTTGCGTTACTGGAACGAGGTGTACCATTTGAGGGTTAAATACGATGCAATATTCTAGAATTTTCGTAAATTCGTGAATATTTTACACAGTTTATAAATTTTAATACAATTTTCAAAATTTACCGCAGTGTGCAAAGTTATTCAACATTTCTCGAAATTCTACTTTTATTTTCAACTATTCAGTTATTGACGATCTTCATAATGATCAATATTTATTAATTAATCGAAGTTAAGGCTTCAAAAATTTGAGTTGAAATTTACAAAATGTTTGACAGTCACACTGTACAATACAATATTTTTAGATATTCGAATTTCAAAGATTATTGCAGAGTTTATAATATAGTTTTATGTAATTTTGAAGGTGTTCTATAATCTGTAAAATTTATAAACATTTCATTAAATTATACAAATTTATCGAGATTTGTTGAAAAATTGACAGTTTTCTAATTTTTAAGTTGTCTTCCAGTTTTCAAATGTTTGAATAAATTCCCAACCGTTAATGAAATTTTAGAAATCATCGACGATCTATATACTCTAAAACACTTTTTATTTCTCAAAACTTAAAGAATGTTACCCAGTTTTAGTGGTTTTACATTATTTTTAAAGAATTTTCCACAATCAAAAAAATTGATGAATGTTTTCTGAAATCCAACACATGTTTCTAATTTTTAAAAAATATATACAATCATTATAACTCTTACAATCATTTTAACATTATAACATTTAAAACTTTTTAAAATTATAATTTTGTTTATGATTGCTCATAAGATTTTCCTTTCTTTTTTTTTTTATATAAATTGCGTTTTTCGTATTTATTTTACTGCGGCCGTACATAGAAACGTTTGTTTCTACACGGATTTGTAACAGTGTACTGTATACAAATTTTCGTAAAGAACCGTGAGGAATAATAAATAAATAATTAAATAAATTAATTAATTAATAATTTATTTAATTAATAAATAATAAATGTCGGTGCTTTAAAATTATTTGTAAAAATTTTCTCTATTCCAAGACTTTTATTGAAGTTTGTTAAATTATCAACAATCTCTATGCCAAGAAACATTTTTATTCTTGAAAATCTATAGAATATTTCACAATGCCTGTAATTTTACAGAATTTTTGAAAATTTTCACTGTGATTAACGTTTATTAACAATTTCTGAAATTCAACGAATTTTTAAAAATATTGACAATTTGTAAAATGTTTGGTGTTTGATAATTTTCCTAAATTTTAAAAATCTCTAGAGTTCAACTAAGATATTAAAAATTATTAATGTAGTTCGAACGATGTGAGTTTTTTGATTTCTACAAATTTCAAGAATACAACTCAGTGTAAAATACAATTATTGTATTCAATTCATTTTTTTGACGGAATAATTGTGATGTCTTACAATCAAGGAAATTTATCAATAACTTTGCAACTCTGTAAATATGTCAAATTTTTCATAATAACTGATAATTTGCAGAACTTTAAGTAGTTTTCAATTTTTTAATCTTTCTGAAATTTCCAGATATCTATTCAAATTCTTAAAGTTATCAACAATCTCCGTACAACATTTTTTTATTATGATATACTTGAAGAATATTCCACAATTTTTGTAATTTTGAAGGATTTTCAAAAGTTTTCATTATCTAGAAAATTCATTTAAATTTTATGAAACTCGACAAATAATACAAATGTTTAAAAATTACTGACCATCATCGAGATCTATTATGTTTTTTTAATTTTCAAAATTTCTGACATTCCGAAAATTATAAAAATTATCCAAAACTTTTCAAATTTCATTTAAATTTGTTTAACTAATGAAGATAATTTCCATTTTTTTATTACATTCTAATTTCTTTAGATTTTTATCTTAAAATAGTCGAAAGTCAACATGTACATTCAAAACAAATATGCACCTGAAAAAATTGCCTTCCACCACCCCTGAAAAAAACCCTTTTTTTTCACGAAAAATCAGGACTTACAGTTGCAGAAAGACCAGATGCTATTTTCGGCGGTTCTTCTGGAAGCTCAGCGATTTCAACGACTTGTGACGTAGCTTCTCCTTTTTCGTTTCTGGCAACTAATTTGTACTTTCCTTTGTCAGAATGAGATATTTCTTCGATTTCTAGTTTCACCGCGAATTCTCCCTATAAAAATATGATTATTACGTGTATTTTGATATGGATTTAGAACTCAGAGTCGAAATATTTCAAAAAGTTATTAAAAAATTTTTTATCTTCAGATTCAACCATTATAATTTACAAACGAAACCTTTTTTTTATTTCCTGTCAATCACAATAATAGCTGAATGTTTAAATTTTTACCTCTTTGAGTTTTTCCACGTGCAATCTATGTCGTTCATCTTCCTTGACTGCAACTGATTCCTTGAACCACGTACAGTCTGGCGCAAATTTGGAAAGAACAGTACATTCCACGATAATGGTTTTCTTCTTCACGATTTTGATGACTTTTGGTTTTTCCTTGATGACAGGAATGACTGTAAAATAAATTTATAAAGTATTCTGCTCCTTTTAGAATACTTGAATTCGAAAACTCACTTTCAACATTCAGAGTAAGGTTAGCGTTAAGTTCGCCAAGAGCATTCTTGATATTGCACTTGTAAAGTCCAGAATCGTCTGCTCCTGGATCGTTCAAGGTCAGCTTTATGTAATATATGTCATCTTTCTCTTCGGTGATGCTGATGGAAATTTTCGATGATTCCTGCACAACTTTTCCAGCGTGAGTCCAAACGATCGCTGGTTTCGGTTTCGCTTTGACTTTGCAATCCATTATTACAACTTTTCCTTGCTCGTGCGACTGAATTCGTGGCTTTTCCACGAAGGTTGGACCGTCTCCTTCGGGTTCAGATTCTGCTTCGATGTTCAAGTTCAGGTTCGCGTTACTTTCGCCGAACTCGTTTTGAACGTGGCATCTGTATGTGCCACCATCTGGTGCTGATGGATCCTAGAGAACAATTTTGTAAAATTTCCATGATTTACGGTCTTTTAGAGCTGGATAAAAATGAAGAAATCTTTTTCCTTCTTCGTGAACAACAATAACAATAAAAAAATTTGTTAAATAATATTTGAATTAAATAATATCTAGCATTGAAATCTTTTATTACTTACATAATATTTAAATAACGTATCTCTACTTGTTTGATGTAAATGAATGTAAATGTTTTTTCGATAAAGGAAGTTCGATTTCTAGATTCACCAATTTTCCAAATTTTCATATTTTTTGGATCTTCATTATTTCTTTCACTTTAAATTTGTAAGTACTTAAGTAGATCTTCATATTTAAAAACTTTTTTTTCATTTTCTCGTTTTCAACTATAGTTACATCAGATACTCTTTTAACTTCTGAATTTTCGAAATTACGTTTTTTTAAATTCGGGGTATTTTGTGTTTTACTCACTTTAATTTCCATGGATAGTTCGTAAACGTCCTCCTCGACGTCTACGGTCTTAATCGATATTTTCGATGATTCTTTGACAACCGTGCTTCCTCGGAACCAAGTAATTTCCGGTTTCGGCTTGGCTTTGCATTTACACTTCATCGTAATGAGAGTGCCAGTTTCGTTCGGAATTATTCGAGGCTTCTCGATAAACGAGGGAGCGAAACCTGCTGGGTCCTCTGGACCTTGGAAAGATCCATGGTTAGTTTGTGGTTTTTACAATGTTTTATTTACTTAAATACAACAATTTCTGTAATACTAAACTATTAATCATCGAATTATCAGAATAATAAATCCTCGGCGATTGCACTAAAAAGGGAAAATAAGGAAGAAAACATATATTTTCCTCTTTATTCTGGTTCATGGAGTTTTATTCTTGAATTTCGACAAGACCTAAATTGAATGATCATTATAGTTTTATCTCCAGGTAAAAAAAAATTCCATTTTTTTTTTTTTTTGTATTTTTTCCTGTACGATTTTAATAATAAGGATTATCAACATACAAGAGTTTTTCTAAAAAACGAAATTTGAATCATCATAATTCATTGAACTCAGAAGACTTTATTCACAATATCAAAGAATTTGAAAGTTTCTTGTTACTGAAAAATTTAAAAAGTAATTTATGCCATGAAAGTGGACAATAAGCTGTGACTGTTCTAACTTGTCAACAGTATTTAACAAAGATTATGTAATTTACTGCAGCAATGATAAGTGCAATGGACATTGGTAAGCTGCTGTTAAAACACTACTTATTTGAAACAGCGACACAAAATGTTTGCCTCAAAAAAGATTAGTGTGTAAGAGGCTGCATTTTTAATGTAAAGCAGCATTGTTAAGACCTAAATTGACTTACCAAAATAATTTTATGATTTACCTTTAGAGTTCTGTAGCAACGTTACAAGTTTATTTTTTTACAGTCCTATCAAAGGATTTTTTAACCACAACGAAAACCTAATTCCTCTAACCCACGAAAAGAAGATTTTAAATTTTTAAATTGACTTTATAGAATTCTCATTCCAAAAAAGAATTTAATAAGATATCATGACATACAGATTGGAGCTCCTAATTTTACTTTGATCAAATTGAATTTCAAATTCGATCTGTTCAGGCCAGTTATTTTCCCAGGCCTCGAAACTTGCCTTGAAAGTTCAACGAAATGTTGGCGTTACTCTCGCCAAAGTTGTTAAAAGCGTTGCAGCGATAATTTCCTCCGTCGCCTTTCGTAGGGTTCGAGATTTCAAGGGTCAGCAAGTACGTGTCCTTCCCCGTCGATTTTCGCGACATCTTGATCCGCGCGCTGTCCCCTATGACCTTGGTTCCCTGGTACCAAGTGATTTCCGGCACCGGGTGCGCCTCCAAAATGCATTCCATTATGAGCACATCTCCTTCTTGACGGATCGTCGGCTTTTTCGGGAACCTCGGAGGTTTTCCATCAGGAATTCTACATCGATCAATCTATTTAAATCCGAGCTGCGAGACAACCAAATCTACACGATGCCTAAACAGCATTTTCTAATCGCATTCCGAGCAACTTTGGAAAAAAGATGCAAGTTTCAATTGGTTTGGAAGATTCCTTCATGCTTCGTCTTGTACATTCCGGGCGAGTTTCGAAGAAGATTCAAGTTTTTTCCGAAAATCGAGGAGGGGTGTTCTCCAGCATGCTTCTTGAAGATTTTGGCAAGATACGAGGGATGGGAATGGAAACGATAAATATCGATATATAGGAGATCAATACCGATATGACGATGTATTGTATAAATTTTTATGGATTGTTATCGATATAGTTTGTTGATCATAAAATAAGAGTACTTTAGGTATTCATCGTATTTTTTTACACGGAGAGAAATGTAACAGCAACCATTGATTTAGTAAAATATGGACCCAATAAAGTTTTGGGTTTGGGGAAACTTTGGTTATGACAACCAAAGTTCCTTTAATAATAATTAATGCTTAGTTTTTTTATGACTGATACTTAAGTATCAATAACTAATAATTTGGTTATCATACCTAAAGTTTTGGTTGTACTATCCAATACTTTTAATAAGTATCTTTGTATCTTAAGAATTCCGTAGGATTTTTTATTGTTTTTTTAGATTTCTCGATTTTTGCGCTCTTGAATTTGAAGTTTAACTAATGTTTCGTGTTTGAATGTATTTTCCAGAAAATTTATACATTTAAAATTCTTTTAATATTTTCCATTTTTTTCAGTGTTTATACTATTGTGAGATTTTTTCATAATTCTTGTGAACTATTATACAGATTGATAGAGCTCGATTCTTTAGTTATTGAAGTTTTGTGAATTTTTATTATTTATTAGATTTTTTGTTTTTTAATTTGTTGTTGTATTTTTGAGTGTTCATAATACGTATAATTCGGTTTTTTTTTATTTTAGCTTTATAGAATATAGTTACCTGAAATGAAAAATTTGTAATATTTTATTTATTTCGAAATTTTTTTAGAAAACATTATGAATTTCTTATATAGTAGTCTATTTTTGTTGAGGATTTGAACAATTTAAAGTATACTCTGCTATTTTTATAAATTTTTATATAAATCTTCGAAATATTTATAAAATTAAATGCTCTAGACATCAAAGTTATAATGGCTTCTAGAATTAATAAAAATTTCAAACAAAATACAATCATCATTTCTAAGTATCTGATAAGATTCTAGTATATTTATAATTTTTCGTATTTTTACATTTATCAAATTTCATAAAATTTTCAAAAAGGTTTTAATATTTTGACAATTCGTATATATTTCTATATCAATTCATTAAATTCATGCGCTTGAATCAAATTTCTATCAATCTTCAGAATTTTGATACAATATTGGAAAAACTGAATCAACAAGCAATCCATATCTTTAACATTTATGTTATTTTGAGTATTTTTCTGTATTTACTGAGTTTTGTGAAATTTTTTAGAGGATTCAAAACTGAATCAGCAAGCTACCGATATTCTTTTCATTTATGTTATTTTGAGTATTTTTCTGGATTTACTGAATTTTGTAAAATTTTCTAGAGGATTCAAAGTTTTTTAGTTTACCTTCAAAGATTTCATAAATTTGATGCTCTAGAATCTGAAGTTTCACAGATTTTTAGTAAACTTATAAATCATTCACAGAAAAGTTACTTCAGAGATTTCAAGTATTTCATAAAGTTTTTAATACACCATTTCAAAAAATTTCATAGATCAACCTAATAATAATCAAGGCAACAAAAAATATTTACGATAAAATGCAAAATACTTATTTATTTACGCATGAAAAAACAAGGAAATATTTATGATAGGCAAGAAATATTTTGAAATGCAAACTGATTATGAATCTATAAACATGTAGCATGTTGAATAATTTCTCGGTATTTCCAAACTGCAAATAAAAGAAAATGAAATGAATTAAATTAAAGAAAATCAAAATTGAATGCAAATTATATGCATTTTTAATTTAATTTATTTGAATTTATTAAAATTTTTTAAAATTTAATTTGCAGTTTTGAACATTTTCAATTTAATTTTTTTATTTTGAATTTTACATTTTTTATTTAATTTGCAAATAATTAAATGAGGATTAAATAAAAATTAGAATTAAATGCAAATTAAAGAAAAATAAAATGCGAAACGTGCATAATATTTGGGATTGAAAATGAAAAACTTTAAAATATTTACGAAAAATCTGAAAGTGGCGAAATATTTTTATTGCCCTGATTATAACAATAAAATAGTATAATTTGTGTCAAATTTAAACTATTAAAAATTGTGTTATAGTATTGAAAAAAAAAACTATAAAAAATCATTAAACGTTATACATGGGTTGGTGTAGTAATCGTTTATTTTTTATAATATTTTTTATTTCCGTTTGTTTTTCGTTATTTTTGAATTGGAAAATTATTACTTCTTTCACATTTTTGAAAACTCTGATAAGTAACTGTTAAAATATTAAATTGTGAAGAGTAATTCACATATTGTATATAAAATGAATTACATAAACAAATTTTGAGTTCGTAAAAAAAATGTTTATTCATCATAAGGTGAGTTGTAAAACAAATCAGTGATTTTTATTCTGGTCAAAACTATTTATTTGATTTTTAATATTAGTTATCTTATTCTCAACTTTGAAATCGTTGATGAAATTAATAACAAAAGTGGCGAACTTTTCAAAGTTGCTTAATTTTTTGACTTAGTGGAAATTTGTTGAAATATAAACAGATTATGAATCTATAAACCCTGGCAACTAAAATGCGATTGGTTTTGTATCGCGCTAGCGTCGCACTACCGTCGCATTTATCAACACGACGAAAAAAAGTTATTCCAATATAAAATGAAAGAAAACTTTGCCAAAATAAAGGGTCGTACCTTTTTACATGTATTTCTTTACAAATTCTGCTTGTTAAATCGTCAAATTAGCGTTGAGAGTCCAATAAATCTCGCGCATCCGATTTCGTTGACATTTATTTTTCATGATTTTTAACGATGCATCACAGCGTTTCACAAGGATTAAAATGCACTTATGCGGCATCATCATAAACACGAAATAATATGTTTTTAATTTCATATCAACATTAACGTGAAATCAAAATATTAAAGTGTCTACAGAAGCGTTAAAATATTTTTATTTTTGTGGTCCAAACTATGTTTTTTCCAAGTTGAGATCCACTATCAGCTGGTCTGCTGTGTTCACTTCGCAGAGAGGCGAGTTGACATGACTCGAGAAGTTCAAGCAAGTTTTCTAACCTAACCTCAGTTTCGTGACATGCGCCGATCGGCAAACCAATTGTCAGCTAGGGGTTCTCAATAACTTGGAAAAAACATTGTTTGGACCACAAAAATAAAAATATTTTAACGCTTCTGTAGACACTTTAATATTTTGATTTTACGTTAATGCTGATATGAATTTGAAAACATATTATTTCGTGTTTATTATGATGCCGCATAATTGCATTTTAATCCTTGTGAAACGCTGTGATGCATCGTTAAAAATCATGAAAAATAAATGTCAACGAAATCGGATGCGCGAAATTTATTGGACTCTCAACGCTAATTTGACGATTTATCAAGCAGAATTTGTAAAGAAATAGATGTAAAAAGGTACGACCTTTTATTTTGGCTAAGTTTTCTTTCATTTTATATTGGAATAACTTTTTTTCTTCGTGTTAAAAAGTGCGACGGTAGTGCGACGCTAGCGCGACACAAAACCGTTGCACTTGCGTCGCATTTTAGTTGCCAGGGAACATGTGACATGTCGAATAATTTCTCGGTAATTTTCAAACTGCAAATTAAAGAAAATGAAATGAAAAAAATCAAATTAAAGAAAAAAAAATTGAAAAAAATTTCATTTTTAATTTATTATTTTTAAAATTTAATTTACCTTTTTTTAATTTCTTATCTCTTTTATTTTTCATTTTTAATTTATTTAAAAATAAATCTATGCAAATTAAAGAACAAGAAAATGGTGAAACATGCATAAAAAGTAAATATTTTTTAGGTTCAAAAATTGTTGAAAATATTTAGGATTAAAAATGAAAAACCTCAAAATATTTACGAAAAATCTAAAAGTGGTGAAATATTTTTGTCCCGCCAAAAACTGCATTAATATTTATTGAAATATTTTTTATTTAAATAAATATTTTTGGTTGCCCTGATAATAATAATTTAAAATTATAATACTTATTTTCAAACCAAACTATAGGGATTTCGTTACAATATTATCTTACATCTTTTGAATACTCCTGCAGTTATATTTTTGAAACTCGCAACCACATAATATCATCGATGTGGGTCATGTAGCTACATATAATATTTTGAATTCCTAAAGTCTTTTAAACAAAAATGAAATTAATGTTGGAAGAAATCACCAATCCAAATACTGAATCAGTAAAATATGATACATAATAATAATATAATAATAAATACTTATCAGTTCGTATTCTATAAAAATATCGAAAACAGAATGGAATTTAACATTATTGATTTATACCACGTTGAAAATATAACGAAGATGGTTTTACTCATGTTAAAATTATACAACCATCGGATTTTTAAAGTAATGGTGTTCTCAATAATTGTGAGTAAAATGATTTGTAAATTGAATATTGTAAAATGCATTTAAAACTTTAAAGAAAACATTTTTGTACTTCCTGATGAGGGCTAATATAAGCCGAAAGCTTGAAAAAGAAATTGTTTTTATCATTCCCTATGTGGATTGGATTGACTCCGGAAGTTGATCATGAAGAAACATACAATATCCAAATACTGAATGTTTGAGTATAAAAAAAATCAAAAATCCAAACGATAATATCGATATAATAATTATCGGAAATAAATATCGATACTTATCGCCCATCCCTAAAAAATGCATGCAAGTTTTTATCGAGCTGACGTTGCATGCATTCGCAGTTTTTTCTTTCACATTCACAAAATTCACTGGAATCTCAGAGTAGAGTGAAATGGAACGTTTCGAAAAAAAACGTTCATGAATCGAGCAAGCTTCAAGGGCGAAAGACGCGAAAGATGGGCGTATTTCGGGAAATATGAGAGGTTTTCCCAGCATGCTTTCCGATGTGTTTCGAAAGTGCATGCAAGTTCTGATCGAGCTGAAACTGCATGCGTACTTGAGCTTATCGCCACCCTCGAAGTTGAGGTTGATGATGGCCACGCCTTGACCGTGTTTGTTGACCGCGATCGCGCGGTACTCGCCGCTGTCCATTTTTGCCACTTTGTTTATTTGCAAGCGGGCAATGTGGTAGAGCTTTTGGTCAAGCTCGAGGGACACCTTGTGTCGGGCACCTTCGCGAACCTCTTCTTTTCCGTGGTACCTAACCGGGTTTTCCGGGCATTCACAGTTTTTTCTAGCTTTCATTCAGTTTTTCCAACATGCAACTGACTTTCTCAAGTCTGAACGACTTTGATTATAATAGTTTTTTCTCCGTTCGACTCATTTTTTAACATGCAACCGATCTTCTCAAGTCGGAAAGACTTTCTTTTGAAGTCTGGTTTTCTCGAGGAGATTGTAAAACTGCAAGTTAAATGTATGTGAAATCGTCACATTTTTTGAGATCGTCAGAAAAATTATTAAATGAAGGAAAAAAAATTAACGTTGTGTGCATGTGGAGTAAGGGTGGATTCACGGGGGAGGGGAGGGAGTTGTGATATCGTTTTTCTCAATTAGGGTAATTTTTTATTCTAGAGTATATGAGATTGTATATAATAAATAATATGGTGTTTTTTGTGTTTTTTTTCAGTTTTGATAATTTAAGCAATTAAGTTTTGACAGTTTTTATATGGTTATGATAGTTTTTTGAATAGTTTTGAGGGTGTCTAAAAATTTTTAAGATTGAGGCATTTTCTTGACCGATTTCACGAATTTTAAAATTATAAAAGGTTTCGAAGTGTAACTCGATAAAGCAATTTGAACCAACATGCATTTGTGTGTGTGTGTATTTGAGTGTGATATTATCGAAATTTCTTACAATTTTTTTTTTATTTATTACGAAACCTTTGATACTACTTATTTCTGAAAAATTAGTGAATTTTTAATTGGTAATGTGAATTTCTCGGAATTAATGGCCTTATTTTAGTGCATTTCTACAACTGTTTATCACTTTGAATAATTTTATAAACATATTTTCTTATTCTTTTGTAGGTATTCATAATTTTTTTGTATAAACTATGTGACATTTATAATAAATAAGCGGATAAACAAAATATTTATCGTTCTCTTTTCGAAATTCTTTACTTTATATCTTCAATCAAGAGTAACTGTAATTCAGTTTCTTTCCTTGAAGTTTCTGAAAATAATTTGAGAAATCTGGTGAGTTCTCATCATAGACAATATTTTCGTATTTTTGAATTTTTTCGGTGATTTCTTTAGTTTGTCCATAGTTATGACATTTTTTTATTGATTGAAAGTTGAGAAAAGTTGAAATTTCTTGGTCATTTCTCGAAATAAGGCGTCGTCTTTAAAAAGTTGTTCCATATCATTTTGTAATGACAATTTTTACGACAATTTTTATTTTATTAATTTTTGGAATTTGAAATTTTTGACAGTGCCTACACTTTTTACAGTTTTTTTGAATAGTTATGACAGTGTATAACAGTTCTGAACTTTGTTTATTTTAATATTTGTTTATTTGATTTCACATAATTGAAATTATATTACATTTATGAATACAATTCAATCAATAAATTAGAATTTTTAAGGATATTTGTGTACGTTTTGTGGTACATACAACATATTATATTATATAATATGTTGTATGTATGTTTGTTGTATGTTGTATGTTAACAATATGTGTGTATATTATATTTGTAAAAGTAGAGTTTTCTAAAAAATTTCTTTTATCATTTTTATTATTTATAATTTATTTTATTTCAATATTTTATTTTATTATTTTTTCATTGTTTCTTCATATTTTTAATTATATTTCCATAATTTATGATTATGATTTATTATTATTTTTCAATTATTACTTATTATTTATCGTTAGATTAATTTTGATATTTTTTGATATTATTATTATTTTTCATTATTACTCTTTTGAAATATTGATTTGTATTATTTATTTTATCATTTTATTATTTTATTATTTTATAGCTATTATTTGATACAATCAATTTTTCAAATACAAAGTAATCTTCAGAAGTTGAGATTAATTTTTCAAAAAATGCTTTTTTTTGGTACATTTGTCAGCTGTCTATAATTTTTTACAATTTTTCATCATGGTTCGAAAATTTTCTTAACATATCCTGATTTTGTTTTTGAACAATGTTATATTTCTGAATAGTAATAGAATGATTGTGAAAATTTAACAATCTTGGATACCGACAAAATTTACTTTTCAAATAATCACTTTGAATAGTTTTACATTGTTAATTTTGTAATTTTACATTGTAGATTTTGTAATTTGTAAATGAACATTGAAAAGAATATTTCGTTTCCGATAATGTAAAGATAATCTTGAATATGTTTTTTTTAATAATTTATTAAAAAATTAATTTAAAAATCTAATGACTCACAATCTATCACAACGAAACGAAACAAACTATTTTTACCTCAATTTCTGCGAATATTTCACTTCCATTAGCAAAGAAATTTAATAATTTGTTCAGTTCCCTCTCCTAAATTCACTTTTAGACCCACCTAAGACTAGAAATAGAATTCAAAATTTTATACATTTTTCCAACTATATACTAGAAACGCAAAAAATATTTCAAATCTAAAAAACTGTCAATATTATCAAAAGTTCGTAGAAATGCCTAAAATAAAAAACAGGTAAAATATTTCTATGGAATTGAAAACTTGTTAAAAATTGACAATTATCATTCACACTTTTATTTTAATCAAAAGTCATTGAACATTTATTGAAAATTTTTTATATTACCAAACTCTGACGATCTCAATACATTCACCTTGCAGTGGCATGCTTTACTCGGAACATTTCAACATTTCGTTCAACACATCAATCCCTAAAAACCTTACCATTTGACACTTGGCTTAGGATCGCCGACTAATCTGCATTCGAAAGAGATCGTGTTTCCATCGTCAGACTGCCTAATAACGGGCCTCTCGGTAAAAGTCGGCTTTATACCGTCGTCAGGCACAGGAGCTTCGTCGCCTAATTTTTCGAAAATAAAAAATAGTACACCAAACAAAATCTATGTTTTTCTAATGCTCCCTGAACAACTCTTAAACGGTCCAAACACTACAACAGGAATCACTATTCTCATTCCTGCAAAGATTCCTATTTATTTCCTAACATCTGAGAGAGAAAAAGAATCCAATCGCCAAAATTTAAGAATCTTATAGTTTATTGTTAATGTTTTTGTTGTTGTTAAAACATTGTCAATAAATAGCAGTTATGTATAAGCATAATCAAAGTGCTGTTCGCGTGTTCTTTTTTTTGCGATGTAACGTGGCATCACTCCAGTTTTGAAGTGTGCGAAATGGAATATTGTGTCAGGGTCGAGGTATGTGACGTGTAAGTGAAATTTCACAACTCTCAAAACGTTAAGTTGTCAATGGAAAATTCACAAACCTTGGTAAACTTGAGATATGTTGGTTGGTATGAATCGATCACACTAAAAACAACTCGAGATTATTGACATTTACGTGATAAGCTACTGCAGCGACCAGGGGTGGTAGAAAATTTGGGGTAGTAAAAAGCATTGCCCACTTGAAAAATTCTGGATCTGTGAAATGAACGGAAAAACCTACATAAAAATCCATTGATTTGAGAGGTTGAATTTCACAGAGTTGTTAAAACTTTTGAACATTCATAGACTTTGTCTGCATTTTCTTGTGTTAAATATTTTAATTAGAATTTTCAAAATCATCAAAGATCTTTGTACGATGAAATACTTTTCAATTTTGGAAAATTTGCAAGATATTTAACAGTTTTTATAGTTTTGTGAAATTTTCAATCTACAAAGTTTATTATTATTTTATGCAATTCTACTTATATTTAGGTTGTTTTTGAATGATTGAAAAAATTATTAAATTATCGAATATTTAAAAACATTGAACATTTCGAAAAATTTTGTGTAACTCTGCAAATTTTATTAATTCTTCAGAATTATTGACAACCTATTATTTTTGTAATGCTTATTGATTTTTTGAAATTTTCAGAATATCAAACCTAACGAAAACTATTCGAAGTTTTCCAAATATGTTCAGACTTTGTTTATCTCTGTCGTATTTTCATTTTATAGAAAAAAAAACAACATATTTTTATGTATATTTATTTCGAAGAAATGTGATAATAAACTCAGTGAACAACATTTTCGAAAATATGCATAAACTTTACAAATTTAATAATCTCAGAAATCTTAGAACCTTCTTGATTTTTACAAAATTTTTGAAATCTGAAACATAACACAACATACTCGAAACTTTTCAAATTTTAAAAAAGTTTGTCAATTTCATTGATATTGTTTATAAACCCTCGATATTTTTCTAAATTTTTTTAGATTTTCATTAAAACTGGGCAAGCATTATCTTAAAAATTTTGGAAAGACACAATTATACACCCTCCCCCCGTTATTACTACCAACTCAAAAAAATCATGTTCCACCGCCCCTGGCAGCGACCTAATGAAAAAGCGTCAGTATCATAAATTTTTGTTGTTCTCGCTACATCGCCACTCGAATAATGAATGTAATTAAGCCAGTAATGAACATCGCGTAAGCGAAGCTACGTTATTGTCTTTGATTATTATTTCTATTCATTTTACAAGATTGTATATCGTTTTTGGTGCATGAATCTGTGTCATCAATTTACACCCGAAGTTTCTCTTATCACGAATCTATCGATATACATCCCAAGTTAATGGATCTAAAATAGCGGAGACTAATTATTATTATTAATAATATTATTTTGAAAAATCTTGAACTCCACTTACTGTCGAAGTTCAATGAAATCGTGGCGTTCGATTCGCCGAGTTCGTTCTTCGCTGTGACCTTGTATTTGCCAGCATCCTCCACGGTCACATTTTTTATCTCCAAAGTTGCGAAGTAAGAATGACCGTCTTTGTCCACGGTCATCTGAAAAATCCGTGGTTGCGTTTAATCAAAATTAACAAAAAAATATTTGTTTATCTGAAGTAAAAGTTTATTGAAGTAAACAAAATATTTGGTTAGTCAAATAACGACCAAACATTTGTTTAAGCCAACTAAATCGATTTTTCAGTACATCATTCGAGAACCAATTTTCGACTATTTTTTTACCTTATGTCTCGGCGAATCCTGAACTGGATTTGCATTGTGGGACCACGACACTTTCGGCGTCGGGTCGGCTGTGATTCGACATTCGAACAGTAATTTTTTGCCGTCATCTTCTTGTCTGATTGAGGGTTTTTTCGCAAAAGTCGGTGCGATGCCGTCGATTTGTCTGTGACAAAAATCCAATTATTTTCGTACCTCTGCTGATTCAAAAATTCGCTCGGTTTTATGAAATTCACACGAAAAAACGTAAAACGTTAGTGCACATCTGGGTCAGAACTGATTTTGGCAGCACTTTACTTAACGAATAAGAGCATTTACAGGTAACTTAACGTTTCATTAAGATCGAAATTTCTGTGAATTCGTCGGATGGTTTCCGTACTAAAAGCATTTTTCACCTCCAACGATGAATGTTGCACTATTTCGCCATTCTTATGCCGGGTTATTAATATTCAGCTCAAATCAGCACTCAAGTTTTCGAACGTGCTCTATTTTTGAAAGCGAATTCTTCGTCATTTCACAGGAATTCCGAATCTGCCGAATTCCAATCCTATTTCTTACTTCGATTACTCCAGGTTCGCGGAACATTTTTTTTTTTTAATTTAAAAACATAAATATTCCCCAAACGTGATAACAAGTCAAATCGAAATCAACATTCCGCTGAAAGATGAGTTTATTTGATCGACTTTATATGCGTTTTGGAAATGTATATTTGTCTTGGGAATCAAAATAACTTCCGGGGCTATTTTCTCTAAATTACCAAATCCCAAACATACGTTTATTTGTGAAACTCATTTCGCAATGTCTATCATTTGATAAATTATCTAGTTTATTTTCGGAAAGTTGGAGAATCGAGGTTTTTTTTTCCGTTTTCTCGTACGTCTAGAACAGAAATGCCTGTCTCCGGAAAACGTTGTTGCTAAGTATAGACAAGTAGGCTGCAGCTGTTTTACATGTCTGACCAATACTATTTTTCTCGATCCACAAAAACTGGACCCAGGAAAAAGATTTTTCATATTATCAACTTTTATAATAATGATTGAGTTAGAAACAATGTAGAACATGTTTTTATTCGCTAATAAAATTTTTCGATAAATATAATACATTCAATCGCAAATTAAGAGTTGAGTTTCAGGCAGTGCACTGAAAAAAATCAATCAGTTACAATTTGTTTCTCGAAATATGTGACATTTTTGTATTTTACAGTTGTGGAATTTCGTATTGTTCGGGTGTTTAAACTATGTTTAGAAAAATTTTCATGTAACATTGATTTGCTGGAAAATTGAGAAAAGTGAGTAAAAATTAACGGAATATTCCAAGTGATTATTCGAAATTACAATTAATTATTAAGGGGGTCACCTCATGTAAATCGAAAAAAAAAATTTGATTTTTTAGGATTTTTTTTTAATGTCAAGGAATTATTATACATTGTTTTTTCGAAATGTATATTTGAGACAACTTTTAAGTAATATTTAAAAAAAAAAAAACTTGAAAAAA
>JAPYZL010007465.1:0-11009 GCA_030522825.1 Platygaster orseoliae | reverse complement strand
CATTCTACATGTCTTGACTCGTCAGTTTTTGCTTTAAAAACTCAGGCTCAGATTTCAGTCCACGGCTGTCCACGGCTGTCCATGGAACTCCATGGACCAAGGGACCGCGAGGGTCGATCCGTGCAATGAATCGCGAAAATTTCACTTATCGTCTCAAACCCACGATATTTCCAATTATCGCTCAGACTTCCAATTTTTTTCAACCGAAAGTCGATTGACGATTGATTTTCGAACTTTGTTTTGTATTTTTTTCCTTTATGATAATTTTGTTCATCTCAAGATGGAAAGATTTTTTCTCACGCGAATGTTTTGAGCATTAGCATGACAATCACTGAAACTTCCGTAATATTCTTGAAGATGTTTTCTTTCTCTCTTTCATCGTGATCGAGGTTAATGCGAGGGAGATCATTTAAGTGAATGATTTTGCTAAACCGACAAAAACTCATCGATGAAGGCCTACTAGAAATCGCCTTGCAATATAACACTAATATGGCAGGGATTTGATGTATTTACATTGATATATCGGTGTCAAGATCTAATCTTTCGACGGGCACGAAATTCCGTCCAATTTCGAAAGAAACGCTGATGAAGACTATTTCGTAGGATGATTCGGTGCTTTCAGAATCGTGGCACTTTTGTTCTTAGGCGTCATTTTTGATGGCACATTTGGGTCTCAGAGATCCAAACATCTGGTAAACAATGCACTAGGAGTGCTGTATAATAATATGTTGAAGTGTTATTTTATGAAAGATTTTTTGTGTGTGATTTTAAAAGCGACAAAGGGATTCTTTGGAAGGAATTCGCAACGTGAGATCCTTGTAACTCTGATTAAAATAAACGGGAGGAATAAAGATAGTCCTTCAATAGTCGTCTCAAGCGGACTATTTCTTAAAGCGCAATTTGAGAAAAATTCAATCATTTCGCTATTGCAAAACTGTTCCACTACTTGAAAAATTACTACCTTCAAACAACTAAAAAGATAAAAGTTGGTACTTCTATCGCAAACTTGAAAATTATCACGGAAAAATGTGCCAGTGACACAACGCTGAAATCCGCGTTTCGTATGTTAAAAAGCGCGACAAATTTGGAGGTAGATATATTTTAATTTTGCTTTTTCATTTACGAAAATGCGGTTCAACATTGAAAAATTTCACAACATGAAAATTTTCAGCTTGAAAGTTTTGTAAAAAAAAAAAAAAAAAAAAAAAAAAAAAAAAAAAAAAAAAAAAAAAAAAAAAAAAAAAAAAAAAAAAAAAAAAAAAAAAAAAAAAAAAAAATGACTGATGTCCATAAAGTTTCCATGTAGAAATAAAAATCTTAACAAAAACAATAAGAAACAATGAAAAAATAGCAAGTAGCAGTAGATATTGATGGAAAAACTACCTAGGCTCTCATTCCACTTTCAATTTTCCATTTATTTTTCCATTCCTTTTTTTTTTAGTAAACTGCATACGTTTTATAAAACTACGAAATATTTGGATTTTCATAGAATTTCATAGTTTTCAATGAAAGTTCTATGAAACTTCTATGACGATGACTTTACTAGAAAAATGATGCAATATGAAAATTTCCAGTTTGTAAATTTTGTAAACATTTTTTCTTTACGCTAATTATGATTCAGCAATTTTTAATAAAATATTCTCAATCCATAATTGAAAAATTACGTGGAATTTTCAATATTCTAAATAAAAAAAAACTACCGACGTCCATAAATTTTCTAGTTATAAATAATAATATTAGGAAAAAAAATAATAAACATTGAAAAATTGCAAATAGCAGTATATATTGATGAAAAAACTAGCCAGACTCTCATTCTTTTTTCATTTTTCCATTTATTTTTCCATTTATTTTTTTAATAAATTGCATACGCTTGATAAAATTACGAGTAATTTGGATTTCCATAGAAATTTTATAGTTTTCTAGGAAAGTTCTATAAAATTTCTATGATGGTGACTTTTTACTATGAAAATGATGGAATATGAAAATTTTCAGCTCGAAAATTTTGTACACATTTTTTCTTTACATTAATAATGATTCAACAATTAATTTTTAACATGTAAAAAAAAAAAAAAAATAACTGACGTCCATAAATTTTCCAATTATGAAGAAGAATTTAGAGAAAGTTTTTTTATAAAAGTGAGATTGCTTCAAACTTGATAGTGAAATAAAAAATCATGAATTCTTGAAAAAAATCGACTTTCAGCCAAAAATGAAAAATACTTATATTTTAAAATGAATTTCTTTATCTATTCACGAAATTCAAGAAAAATCGGTGAAACCAACAAAATTAATATACTTTCTTAAATTTCTTTTTGAATTTTATAATTCCATAAAATTTCTTTTGCCCGCGTGTGATTCACTACTAAAGTAAATAAGTTTTCAATTATGTCAATTTTCATAAAATATTTATAATCCATAATTAATGAATTTCGTAGAATTTTTAACATTCCAAAAAAAAGGCTGACGTCTATTAATTTTCCAATTATTAATAATAATTTAAACAAAATTTTTCTACAAAAGTAAGATTACTTCAAACTTGACAGTGAAATCAACAATCATGAATTCTTAAAAAAAGTCCTATATGGCCAAAAATGAAAAATACTCGTATTTAAGACGACTCGGAAGCTACTGTAGTGCGAGAGAGATGCACAGAACGGAACGTAAATGAGAAGAAGAAGGACGAGAAGAGAATGCCTTCCGAGTCGTCTTAAAAACTAATTTCTGTATTTATTCACGAAATTGGAGACATCGATGAAACAAACGAAATTAATATATTTTTCTACATTTCTTTCTGACTTTTGTAAGTCCAGAAAATTCCTTTTTCTTGCGTGTGATTCACTACAAAAATAAACGAGTTACCAAATATATTAATATTCATATAATATTGCATTTTCCAATAAATTGGGCATGTTTCTTTACCGACTGAATAGCTCTCGTTTTTTGATAATCGTACCTATATTTTGAGTCGTTTTTTTATTTTCTCTTTTTGAAAAAAAAAACGTAACGATTATTTGATAATTTTACACAGCTAATAAATTACCAATGTTTTTATATCAAGAGGAAGTTCTACTTTGTCATACAAAGCTGAGATTCAAACAAAAAAACTATTCCTCCTGTTTTCGCTATGGTATTCAGTTATTATGAAATTCCGAGATTCCTTATCAATTTTACTTCTACATATGTTGATTGTATAAAAGCTTAGTAAGGTGATTTTGTGAAATTCTTTTCAGGATTCGAAGCACTAAAAAGTCTTTTCAATTTTTCAATAATCCAAAAAGTTTGACTATTACTATACTTTGCATTTTTTTCATCAAGTACTGATACGTTCATGCTTATTTTCTCTCCTTCAATTTACAAATCTTATTTAACCTTCATGATCATCATTCTCAAAAATTTCTCCGAAATCATATAATCTCATTGAAATCATTAAACACGCGAAAAGCTTTCCCATCATTTTATCCTCGATGTGCAATGGAATCCATACCATTGTCATCCAATCAACGCGGCCAAATCCCTTTAGCTTTGACCACCGCTCCGCGCTTTTTTTTCTCGTTCTCGTTCTCTCTTTCTTCGCGTCCTTTTTTTTAAATTTCATTAGCAAACCACAGGCGGATTGTTCGGATGGTAAAATTCCTCTCCGGGATTATGAAAGCTCGGAAAAACTACCTTTGCATGTTGTGCGCGGAAAAATGACAATGAAGGGACGATACATAACACACAGGAACGACTGGTTGCGGAAAGAGCGACGAGGTAGGGGGGGGGGGGGGACACGAATCAAGTTACTGGCTTCCTTCCAAATTAAAATCCTTTTCTCATTATCTTCAACAATATTTCATCCGACCCCATTGTTCGAATCGTGTGTAATTGCGCAACGTACAGATAGCGCGAAACAGACAAAAAACTCGAAGCGCTACTCTTTTCGCAGCAATTTTATCATTTACATAGATTCCCTGTGAAAATATTTTACTCCATTTGCATGTATGCTAATGTTACTTAACACGAGGTGGGAAAATTAGATTTCCTAGCGGAATTTAGTAAAGAACATGGGATTCTCGTAATTTTCGAATTCAGGTTTTTTTAGTTGGCGACCAAAAAAGTTATTGTACACTCAGAAAAAGATGTGTTTCATATTAAGTCGGAATGTCAACTGTTAACATCACGTATATTTAGTTATATGGCGAAAACAATATCTAGTCACGTGATATTAACTCTTAATTTGCATTGTATCTCAGGCACATTCGAGATGAACATCGATGTTAATAGTTAACATATCGCACATCCAATCAAATATTTGTGAGTTTCAAACTACTTAAGAATTTGAAACAATTGTATCTTTTTCCTCGAGAAAAAGCTCAATATTTCACGGAAATTAATTAAACATCACAGTTGAATTTATACAATTTCTGAACAAGACATCACATGACCTAACCTCAAAATCCAGCTTACAAAAAAACTGTATGTCAAAATTTGAAGAAAGTAAGACTTCAGATATGTGACAGTTCAAAAACATTCATACGAACGTACGTCAATCTTGAGAAAACATCAACCAAAACATTACTGGTTCCTTTATTTCAATAATCAACCATGCCATAGCGCATTTTAAAACATGAATCATTTCGTCATTAAAGCGACAAAAAGCTTTTAAGCTACTTAAGAATTCCAAATAAATTTCTAAAACGTTGTAAAACGAAATCCTATAAACTCCCACTAATCCCTCGTTTTCGTGCACAACTTGTCAATTACCTTCACAAAAAACCCTGAAATATTTCTCGCTCGTGATCGTGAAGATATGAAATCGTCACTCTTTCCGTGGGAAAAAAGTCAATAACTTCGAAAGTGTTTCCGTTCACGCGACACATTGAAAATGAAGAAAGGTATGCGAGCACATTACTTCAGATTATGCTCTGTAATTCTATAATTCCCTTCGTAGCGGACCGACCACGAGGATTATTCTTGGGGGTCGCCCCTCTTGCATCAAAAGATTTTTTTTCTGTTAGCCATGTCGATCTTTTGACAAAACGGAAAAATCTTCATCTCCCGTCGTCTCGAGAAATTCGGAACCAAAGTGCGCAAAAATACAATGGTCCGGGAAGCTCGAGTCCCAGCTAAGGAAAACATCCTCGAATACACCGAAAACAGTTTTTTGACAGGGATGAACTGATTTCCTTCGATTCAGATAAGAACCACACTGTAAATAGAAAAGCGTAGAAATGAAAACAATGAAAAATATTTTTCATTCTAGTTTAGAATGGAATTCCTCTATGGGTGTGATTCAAAAAAGTAAGAGGAAGTGAAATGTCAATAGTAAACGTTAAGCAAACTCGACTGGAATGCACTTGTTTATTTACGCCTTTATCGGTCTTCTTTTGGGACACTAGATTTATATAACTATTGTGTTTTATCTGAAGAAAAACTATCAAACATTCCTCAATAATAATTTAAAGAAACAAGTTGATACTAATTGTGTTTGGAAACGGGATTGACAAAGAGTTTATTGATTCCGAAACATCTTTCGAAAACGTCGAATCATATGAAGAAATTCGAGTTACCGTTAAGGCAGTGCGAGTGAGATGCATAGAATGGGAACCGCGTCAGAGCGAGCGAGACGCAACAGTCCAAAAGGCATTTCCCTTTTTTCCCGGTGCATTTTTTACCTTACATTCTCGTATTTCAAGTCACTATTTCAGTAGAATCATAGCAAAAGTTTTTCACCTCTTTTTTCTTAATAGTACAAATGAGACACTTGCACTAAGTTGCATACAGTATTTTATGCAATTCTAGTCTCAAAGCCCGTCCAAATGTAAAACTTTGAGATTAGAAGTGCGTAAAAACGTTTTTCATACACTTTCGGATTTCGGTGTACTTTTTGTAGGGATAATTTTGGGATCGAGAAATCGTTTTTTCAAGGCAAAAATATAAAGGTCGTCTCGAAGAACGCGTGACACTTTTGTGCAGCATAGTTTTGTTGACTCCATCCGCTCTTGCGGACTTTTTTTGGTCGTCACCTTGCATCTCGACAAGTTCGAGTGTTGGCACTCCATTACGCGGCGGTAGCTGGGACGATAAGGCAAATATATTTGCGGGGGCTGTTTCCTACCGCGTCTCGTTTCATACAGGAAACCGCTAATGTGTATACACTTTACCAGAAAAATTGCGAAACTAAGAGCGACTGCTCTACGTGATTGCCCAAAACTCTTCATGAATTCCGAACGTACACAGAGAACAATTACTAAAAAAATGATTTTTTACGATTTTTCAATAACCCCAGTTGGTTTATTGAAAATTTATTAGAGTTGAATTATGAATATCAATACTGTAATACTTATGGTTCGTAGTTTAAGCATTTAATAACTTTTTTCTTAGCTCAAAAAAGTTCAACAAGATGTACGAAATTTTTATGAACAAATCTTGGAAATTTCGTGCTTTTCTATATATGTTCTAGAAATACGTAGAACACTTTAAAAAAAAGGTAATGAATTTTTAAACGAATTTATAGGATTACGGTCAATTGAATATTGTGTTACAAAATACGCAAAATGTTCAAAATTTCTGTATCTAAAATATCAGAATACCAAATCTTTTAGATTCGGAAATTTGAAATATCTCATTTATTACATAACTATTGTTATATTATTTAATTATTGTCTTTTACTTTACTTTGATTTTGTAGAAAATTCAAATAAAAAAATCGCCGATAATAATTTTTAACATTGAAGATTAGAAACGATTAATTTTCAATTAGTGGATAGTATGAAGATGAATTTTTCATTGAAATATTAATTCAATAATAATCGATAATAAAATTAATTAAAATTATAAAACGAAGGTACTGTAATATTCTTAATTTTTAAATTCATTGCAAAATTTTATTGATAATTCCAACGATTTAATTTATTTATAATTTATAATTTTCAATTAGTTAAAACTACGCCCATACTTTCTAGCAGTTCACGAAATGTTCAATTTGCATTACCGTCAGAACGGTAATCACTGGAGACTTGAAATTTTTTCCATATATGGCTCTAGTGTCGAGTATCAAACGACAGTAATTGCGTCTTGTGCGTTTGTTTATTTTTTTGGTTGAAGAACAAATTGTGTTTTCGCCACCGTGTTGTGAATATTTGTCTGAAAGGAAACTTCAACTTTTAGGTCATTTTTTTCATCAGAATTGATGGTAGGTGAGTTTTTATAGTAATTCAGGTGTGAGAAAGACGAAAACGTCATCGATTTGGCGAAATTTTGACTCGTTATCGAATCACGCGTTGATAAGCCGGAAATGTAGCCATGGGGCAAAATGCGCAGGTTTGCGTGGGGCAAAATGCGCAGTACTTGTTTTGTACTGTTTCGCTGTGTTTGGTCATGTTACGCTATTTCCTTCACTTTTTTGTTGTTTTCCACTTTTTTTTCGTCAAATTGTTCCTACACTCAGGGTCGTATCGTACCCCAAACATTTTCTATAAAAATGTGAAGAGGGTGATGAGCAAAAAAAAGGTGGAGTGTCACTTTTGAACAGCAAAACTTAAATATGATGTAGATAGAGTTTAAGTTCCCCAACTTGTAAAAAGCCTCCTTTTTTCAACACCTTTTTTGTAAATCAAATTGGAAAGTTTGACGACTTTTTTTTTAGTTTTTGTGAAATTACAAACTTATTCTATATTTGTTTATTAACTTTTTTTTTAGCATTTTTTTCATCATGGTTCGCGTTTATGTTCGCAAAACAGAGCGGATTGATGGTGGAAAAGTATTCGAAGCGTGCAAGGCTGTCCGCAAGAGAATGTCTGCAAATTGCGCGTCGAAACGCTTTTCTGTTGCTCTACGGACACTCGATCGCTACTCACAACATTTTTGTTCTTAGCAAATAAAAACTTTTAAAATCAAATTTTATTCTAACCAAAAAAATTTTTATTGAAATTGTTTATGAAATCATTTATTTTGCGTTTCCCACAACTTTTCAGCAATCAACCTCGTGTGATTCCCGGAATTGCGCATTTTACCCCAGCGTGGGGCAAAATGCGCAGAAAATCGTTTTTTTTTAAATCAATATATGAGGCATAAGGTTCAACTAGAACTAAAGTTGCCTGAGGCTGAATTATAGCCACATATATGGGGTACAATATAGTGCCATCTGCAGATCCTCTCAGCCCTTATGCTGCCTCAAAAATTTAATATTCTCAAAAACTGCACATTTTGCCCGAGTCTCTCCTATAATCTATAAAATATACTTTTTTTTCCATGATTTACATACATTTGTAATTTAGTCAAAATGATGGAATTATAAAGGAACAAAAATTTTTATTCTTAAGAAGCATCATTTTTGCGCCATAAAATAAACAAATTATTAATTTTCACAAAAAATCTATAATTATTCATTAATATTTATTGAATTTATTGTTTCATTATAATTATGTCAATAAATAGCTGCACATACCTATTATTCAATATTTTTAAGATTTTTCATACAAAAATTGCATGTAATGAACATACAAAAATCATAACCAAATAATCTATTATCTAGTTTTTATACAATATTAAACATAAAATGCTGTTTAACACAATCAAAAAACAATCACAAACCCAAGAAAACATATTTTTTCGATAATGTCCTTATATTTTTGCACGGTAATGTACATATTATAACATCAAAATGAAGTTGAAAATATATCCAAAGAAGTTGAAATGAATACGAGTTTTCGACTCGGTAAGTGGACCTCACGTTCACCTCTCGCCGAAGTAGAGTATTCCTGAATAGAATATTCAAAATGTCACCGTTAGCAAAAAGCCACCCCCGGCAAACCCTTCACGGAAAAAACAATATGGTTGTCACAACCTGATAAATAGTAACATTTACCCCAACTATTTTCATGGTGTAGACATACTCACTTGTGGTTGGTGCAACAACATTAAAAGTTACTACAAGCATCACGAAAATTGCAAACTATTGATGTTGTCGCTCTAACTACAAATAAGGTTGTCTACACCATGAAAATAGTTGGGGCAAATGTTACTATTTATAGGGTTGTGACAACCATATTGTTTTTTCCGTGTTAATTATTATCCAAAAATCACATCGCGATTCGTGCCCTGTTCCGACTGCAGGAAACCCGGTTCAGCCCGCGAATTATTATTCAGGGACGCCGTCGCCGACGTTTATTTTACAAAGACTCGCAAATAGGTTGCACGGTATTCGCCGTACAACCTGAGGACGGTTGTGCGCGTCTTCGGGAGACATTTACGGGGGCGGGAAATTAGTGTAAGTGCGCTACTCTCGGGCTCAGGGGTATAATGGGCATGTCGTCAAACTGTTGGTACGCTCGGCAGCCAACACAGTCGACACACCGCCACCCCGCGAAACGCGAGACACAGGAAAAAGCGCGAATATGCCAGAAAGAGGGGTGTGGGTGGAGAAGGCGGCGCACGCTGCGAACAAACTACGCCCGCCATCTTGCACGTGCTCAGCATTTTCCACCGAGACCTAGGGGAGCCTCACAAACCGGCTCATATTTGCTACTTGAAATTTCGAAACTAGAGGAAAAAACTTCTGATTCGAGTACAAAACATCTAATCTGAAATGTTTTAACCAAAACACTCCTTGTGCAAAACATCTAAACCTTACACTGAGAAAAAAATCTAGCACTTTTTGCCAGATATATTACAGTTTTGACGATATTATTGTAGTTTTGCAAAATTATTACAGAACTTGCAATAATTATTTTACTAAACACTGTAAAACATAATCGCAATTATTCCATACTCGTGTCTGGAAGTTTTTCCATGTTGTATGGAAATTACCTCACCTTGTATGGGAATTTCAAAAATACGGAAAATTTTCCATGCAATGTATGGGAATTATAGAACAAAGTATGGAAAATTTGCAATTCATGTATAGTATAAAAACTTCCCATAATGTATGGGAAATTTTTTTTACAGTGTGTTACAATATTGTAAAGTGAAATTGTCAATTGTGTTATAACTGTTTTTTCAGTAAAAGATAAAATAACATCCGAAACGTGAGAAACATTGGGTTCTTTGATTGCGGTTGATTAATATGGAACGTTTGGGTACAATGTTTTCCACGCAGTTCTCGCAAGAATGAGCGTCGAATGAAAAAAAACCTAATGACTTCATTCAATGTCAACGGGCCTATAATTACCCGCAGGCTGTCACGGGACGCGACCCTCCTAACGATTAAGCGCGCAGGCAACCCTCGATGATTGCCAAGTTAGCTCAAACAGGGTGTAGTGTTTAGATCGAAATGACACACGGTTAATCGTGAATTGTTTCATTGATAAGGAACAGGATATAGGGAAAACCAGAGTATTTTATTGTGACAAATTCGTTTGTCATATTGGCATCCGCTAGTAAAAAAAAATCCTGCACTTTTTGCCATTGCAGATTTTACAATATAATTATAATTTTTACAAAATATTATTTCCAAAGCTGCAATAACTGTTTTACTTATTACAATGTTGTATAGTACATTGAGAGAAAAATTCTGGCAGAAATTACCATAAACTCAAGTACGGTGGTTCCACTAAGCTATTCCTAGGAATAATTGCGAAACGTTTCTCAAAGTATATTTTTCTGAAGAGTAAGTTTTGCTATAGTTATGGTAAAAACAGGTATAGCATCTGCGAGTCTTGAAACATAATAAATATTGAAAAATCTTTACCGAAAGTTTCCCGTCTGCTTTAATTAAATTTACCATAGTTTTTGAGAATAGTTTCAAAATGATGATTGTAGTGTAACGTTTTATCAGCTCTACAACAAAGCGGCAAAGAAAGTAGTATTCAGTTCTATAAAACTATGGTAAAAATTCACATTCTATAAGGCAAGAGTTTATATGTGCGCCAAGCGTGCGCGCATCTCAGCGGGATCTCAGTGCATAAGTATATGTGCGTGCCACGCTATTACCTAGTAAACATTTTAGATCGTGATATCATGTACGCATACATTTGTTGCAGCAATAGCATGTCATCATGATATCATGGCATGACATGTCATCATATGAC
>JAPYZL010007455.1:0-15715 GCA_030522825.1 Platygaster orseoliae | reverse complement strand
CATGTGTAAAAGTGGCCACTTCATTTTTATGGAACGCAGGAACGAAATCCTCTTTTTGGAGTACTTGGAAATCAGCGGGAGTTATCAATAAAACCCTATGGAAACATTTATAAATCCCGGATCACAGGGAAGAAAGTTGCCTGATCCGTGATTTATGAATGTTTCCCAGGGTTTTTGTTGGTATTTCCCGCTGATTTCCTAGTACCCCAAAAAGGGGCTTTTGTTCCCGCATTCCATAGAAATAAAATGGCCTTTTTTACGGATGCATGGGAAAAAAATTTTTTTTATACAGTTTTTGGTGCTTTTATAAGGACCCCGAATCGATTTTTTAATGGATAACAAGGACAGCTGTTATAAGTAGAGAATCGATTTTTTAATGGATAACAAGGACAGCTGTTATAAGTAGACATATTTATATTCATTGCATTATTGAAGATTACAGAAAGCGAACAAAATAACGCAGTGTTCCACTTCTACCGGGTGTTTTTTCATTATGAATTTACTATAATTATATACTCAAAATTACTGATACTTCTTGTTACCAAAAATTTGAGCTGTTATTACTGTTTTTCCGGCATATCATGAAATTTTGTGATATTCCAATGTGTTACATAAATTTTTCATAAACACAATTTCAATGGTTTAGGTAAACTTTATGCAAATTATTTGCACTATGTTGCCAAGGTTAAGACGTAAGTTTATGAAACTTCCTCAAAATTCCATAAGAAGCGAAAAAACAAGAAATTTCTCTTTAGAGTGCATGTACATAAAAATTCAGACGCGTCATTCATAGTGAGGCTTGTAAATGTTGACTTGAGATTGTTTGAAGCCGAATAAGTAGTATGCCAAGTATGGGAAGTATTCCGTGAAGAAAATAGCGTTTCTCATGAGGCCATTGAAAATTGGGCGAAATAAAAAGGACCACCAGAGAGTGGGTTGCAGTAAATAAATGTGCACGAACCACTGAAGGTTCAGTAAAAAGTTACTGTAGAAAGGCAGAGACTGTGTATCTGTAAAAGAAATTATAAGTTAGTTTATTAACTATAAAATATTCTGGATTTAAATTTTCGAACTACCAAAGATTTTCAGAAAACATATTAAGCAAGGGAGAAAATTTTGGTTACAGCAACCATTGATTTAGTAAAATATGAGTTCACCTATGTGTTGGGTAGTACAACTAAAATTTTAGATTTGGTAACCAAATAGTTGATTATTGTAACCTAAGTACCAGTTTGAAAAATTGAGCATTAGTTGCTATAACCAAAGTTTTGGTTGTTGTACCCAAAACTTTGGTGAGTTAATATTTTACTGAATCAATAGTTGCTATAACCAAACCATTTTTCTTTGTGTGAAAAAATATTATCTTATTGTTTGAGAAAGTCTGAGGCATAGGAAGAAAAAATGTTCGAGAGGGGTTTTTTGGAAAAATACGTCTTGATATTATTTTCTTGAGAATTTAGAAAATATTGAAAATTTTCAGAACACTTTGATTCCTGGAGTATCGAATTTCAAAAAGCTGAATAGAAATTTTTATTCAATTAAATTTATTTAATTAATATTTTGATTAGGAAATTTTAATTACTTTAAATTTTTTATTTTAAGTAAATATAATTTTGATATCAGAAAACCATTCGAGTTGTATAAATCATGAAGAAAAACGAAAAATACTAAAAGTATTAGAAAAAGACGAAATTGTAACTTTAGTGACTTATAAATTACAAAAATTGATATCTACTCTATTGAATACGTAAAAAACTTTGGAATTTCTAAATTCGTAAAATTAAAATATTAATATATTTTTAATATTTATTTATTTGGTAATATTTTATTACCAAAATCAAATCGTCAAAAATGAAAAATTATGAAAGTCCCCCCAAAAAATATATTTTAAGTATTTTAAGAATTTACATTCTTAATAAAAAAAAAATATAAAATGTTATCAAAAGTGTTTCAAGAAATTTTCGTATTCTATTTTGTTCATACAGTTTTGTCGTATTTTTTGTATTTTTATAGATTTCTTGGAATTCTATGATTTACTTTATTGATTTAGAGAATTTGATGGCAAAGTATTAAAATTGACAACGATTTTGAGTTTTTAGTATTTTTATAGATTACGAATTTATTTATAGATTACTTTACAGATTTCTAAAATTTGATGCTATTGAATTCTAATTTCAATAGATTTCCAGTATTTTTAAATATGTCTGGGAAAGTTAGATTTTCGTCGATTTTGAATATCCTAGATATTTTTAAAATTTTTGTATTTTTTAAAGTGATTTTAAGATTTTGTAACGTTTCATAGTATTCTTATATAGATTATAGATTTACAGTATTTCTAAAGATTTTGAAAAACGTTATTTTAGAATTAAATGGTCTAGATTTCCTTTGCTGATAATTCAAAATAATTTTCACTATTTGTATGAATTTCTGAATTTATTTCTAAATTTCTAGAATTTGATGCTCCAAAGTTCAAAGTTTCTTAGATTTTTTACATTTTGGTAAATTCCAGATTTTTTGCTTAATCGCCATGTTAAATCAACTTCTCAAATTAATTTTTTGTACGTTATTCTAGCTAAACTTTTCAAATTATAATTCTTCTGAAACCAAGATTACTGTTATTTTTAAGTTAGTGAGATTTAGAATTGCAAATTCTATTTATATTTTTGAACTCACAGAAAACCATTCAATAAATTCTCTAGATTTTAATGAATAAATTTTTGATAATTTTCATGTATTTTTATTATTTTCTATTCTTTTTTTATTGATGACTTCATTAATTTATAAAAATCATTATTACATAGTAAACGCATTATTTTGTAAATATTTGTACTTTTATTGATTTTCGAGTTCATTTTTTTATTTTTACATAAAATAATTAATAATTTTACCATAATTTCAGTACTTTCAGGGTTTGTAGTAGAAAAAATTAATTGCGAAAATTTTTTAAAACATTAGGCGAATGATATTTAAATGATTTTAGTGCAATTTTTCGTTATTTTTTTTTTTTTTTTTTTTTATAACAGATGTAACACATTTCGAAAAAAATTCATAAATCTACTTTTTTTGGTGCCTTTAATGCACGAAAATAAAGAAACTTGAAATTTAATTCTGAAATTAACCTATTTTGAGAGGTTGGTGATTGTTGTTGCTGTAATCCGCAGCTGTAAATGCGCACAATTGCAATGTAAAGGTCGTGTAAGCTCGAGGTTCGAGGAAGGGATTTACAGGCCACAGCCCTTGAATCAGTACGCCGCCCATGAATTCAAAATCCGGGTTCCGGTCGTTCAAACAAGGAATCAAGACATCTTCTAGTAGCCTTCTGCACAGTATTTTGCACTCTTCAACCGAGCCCTCGCAAAGATTGTACCTAAAATATCAAAAAATAACAAATCAACCAAGTTCATATATTAATTAATTAACTTCATTAATTAATCATTGTATAAGAAAAATTTTGATACGTTATCCAACAATTAAAAAATTGTATTTACATTATGGTACAATGAGTTTTAATATTTAATAGATAAATTATAGACAATTCATATATATATAGTTGTTATAAAATTTCAGTATATTTTAAATAATATCAGGAATGTTGCAAAATAATTACAGAAAATATGAAAATTTATGAATGGTTTTATGTATGAATCTTCATCATCATATAAAATATTAGATTCAAATGAATATATACAAATTATTGAATTAATCAATATTAATAGTGCATTTATCTTATTTAAGTGACTAAATGCAATAAATATTACATCATTTTTGTATATTGCAAGAAATCTTTACGTTATTCAAAAATTAAAAAATTGTATCAACATTACGGTTCAATAAGTTTTTATATGTTATCTAAAAGTAGATAATTTGTTGGCAGAAATAAATAATAAAAAATCCCAAGATAGAAAGATATTTTCGGAAAACTCCTCCAAAACTTTTTTTTTATTCATTGATATAATGAATAACTTTCTGTAAAATGAAATTTTTGCCCAATTCATCATCGTATTGAAAACACTTGCACGGATATTTTTCCTTTATTCCTGTACAAAACAAGGATTGTAAGATTGAAAGTGCAAGAAAAACATCGTAAATTGAAAAAAGGACCTACTTATCCTTCATGCCAAGAAGGTATCCAACGACTTTCCAAAAATGCACGAGGCCTTCTTCTTCTTCTCTGCTGAAAACAATGCCCAACTGTCGTTTGCTCAACAAAGCGAAGCCGATGAAACCAAACTGCGTCAAAGTCATGTCCCATTGGCTTATTCGGCCAAGTCCAGCAGCCAAAGATCTTTTCGATGCTATGCAATGTTTTCTTCGGACATTTTTAAGCGACTTGAAGAATCTGAAAAGTTATAACAATATTCCTCAAAATGATTTTCCTTTTTCATCTTCATCAGAGGATATGACAAATTCGGATAATTTGTACGAAACTAATATTCAGAATTTTATTCAGGGATTTTCAGCATGCAATTTTCAATTGGAGTAATTATCTTTTTAGAAAACTTTTTTAATAAAATTGATTTAGTGAATGGAAAATTGAATATGGAAACTAACTCAATTTGAGAATTGGGACTCTTGCGGTACCAAACGAAGGTGTGAAGAATGGTAGAAACGTATCGACGAAACGCTGTGCAGGGTGTGCTGCTCTGTTTAGTGAACATGAGAATGTTGAGGATTGAGGGTAGAGCTAGAAGAACCAGTAGCCCAGACAGTTTAGCTACCATCATACTGTAGATGTTGTTGAAAAAAGCTTGTTGTCCGAAATTGAACTTTCGAGGATCGTAATACTCCGGAAGCTTGAGTTCGGGATCGACTTCTTCGTCGGCTGCTTCGCTCGCACCTTTTTTCATCATGCATCGTAACCTCTTATCTACAATTTCTGAAATACCATTTTTTTATTTAGTCAATAATTGCATTCCCAAGTTTAAATTTCATCTTGAATTTCAACTTTTTTCATAGACAGTACTCGCAATTTGCAGGTGAAAATGTTGAAAACAATTTATTTCAAATATTTTATATTAATTGCAATATTATTTCTATAATTAAATGATGATACTAATAAAAAGAAGGAATTGCAATATTCTTTGCAATATTCTAAAAAAACTAGGGCGAAAAATTTTTTGATTTGAAACCGCTCTTGTAAAGAAAAGAGAACGTCGTGGTTTTTGCAGAGGCCAGAACAATCATGGTATTTTCTCTGTGAAAATGCGTGACGAAGGAATCAAGCGCAAAACGCCCTGAAAAGTAAGTCGAGGCCGGTAAGTTCTAACTCGCACTTTCATTAGCAGCCACGAGAAAAATACCGCGATCATTAGAACGTTGCATGATCGCAGTTTTCTGATTGAGCGCAAAATTTGCAAATTCAAATATCAAACATTGGTGTTGCTAAATTGACACTAGACTCAATTTGTTTGAAGATATTCTTCTTCAATTCAGGATATGTCAGTGTTTTTTCATTTCGAGATTTTGAAGTTCGTATTTTTTGATTTTTGTGTATATGTAAATTGTATCTTTGGACGTTAGACAGTTTTGAATAAAAAAAATTGATTGTAGTTTTGAAAAATAAATGGGTTAAGGATAATTATGGTTTAAAACTAAATTTTTATCGGTGAATTCGATGATTTCTGAAGTGTTTCATTAACATTTCGAATATTTATAGATTCAGTTTTACATAATTTAAAAATCAAGTTATTTAATTCTCAGAAACTGAAATTATAGAGTAAATTAAGGGTATGAATTTTCAATTTTTCTAAAATCTGAAACGAAAGTTCTTGAATTTTGAATTGATATATGTTTATGACTTGAAAAATAGTAGAAATATCAGCGAATGCAGACTTAACTTATATGAAAACCCTCAATTTGACTAAATATAATAGTTAATTACAATAATTCATATTTTATTTAACAAAAATGTAAAATTTCAAGACGTAGCGTAAAACGTACACTTTAAATTTCGATATTTTGTGTACTTATAAATTTTATAATGTTGGTTTCATTGGAGTTTATTCTGTTAAAAAAATGTTTTTCAGAGTTTGAAAAAGATAAAAAAATGTAGTAATCATTACAATGCTGTATTGTACTGTGAAATCAGACTGAAATATTGTATTTTATGTGAAATGCATATTGCAGTTTATGTCAGATTATACAGTAAATATTGTTCATTAATAATACATTATATATTTTTGGTTGTAAAAACTATCGTTTTCTACTATAATTTTTTTGTACTTTTTGCAGTATGATATTGTAATTTCTACTCATCCAGATTTCAGAAATCCCATACAGTTTTGCCAGTATTCGTATCTGTATAATTCTGTATAAATCGAATTATTTAATTTTCAGAACACGAAATGAAGGAGTAAATCAATATCACGATTTTTAAATTTTTCTAAAATCTGAGACAAGAGTTCGCAAATTTTGGTTTTTTACGTTTATGAATTCATAATCTTTGAAAAATATGAGAAATTTTAGTAAATACAGACGTTTAAAAATATATTTCTTTCTACATAAATTTAAAATGTAAACTTTCAATTGCAATATTTTAAGTATTTAGAAATTTCAAAATGTATGATTCGTTGGACTTTATTCTGTAAAAAAAAAGTTTTTTTAGACTTTGAAACACGATTGAAGGAAAAATAAATGTAGTGATTAATTATTACTATACTGTATTGTACTGTGAAATGAGTCTGAAATATTATACTTTTTGCAAGATGTATATTGGAGTTTTTGTCGTATTATACAGTGAATATAGTTAATGAACATTTTCGTAATCGGGAGCTAGAGTCAATTTTGGCGAAGCCGTACGTTTTCGCCCGAGCCGAAGGCGAGGGTCAAAATAGGCGAAGCCAAAATTGACGATAGCTCACGATTGCGAACGTAATTTTTCATCACAATAGCCTTAAAGTCATGTCAAAATGTCCGGTTTGAGGTTAGAGTGATGAAAATAATATTGTGGTATATATATTTTGTTGTCAAAATTCCTATCATTTTCTACTATAATTTTTTTGTACTTTTTTGCAATATGATAAAGTAATTTCTAATAATCCAGATTGTGATATGATAAAATATGGGAAAATCCGAAAATATATTGTAAATTTTACAAAATGATATAAATTATTGCAATTTCTAATATACTTTTATGTACAATATCATATTTTACGGACTGAAAAAAATATGGATTATAAAATGTAAAATAATTTACTAAATGCTTTATATTACACTAATATTTCATCTTATTCAGTAGTATAGTATAAATGACAAATTATATAGTACGATTTACATTTTTAAAATTTGAAATTCTCTAAAATAATCTAATTAAAAATGGCATAAATACACATTGTAATTTGTATAATATCCCAATTTTTACTATACAGTATTGTAAAACGTCAAATAAAAATCATAAAAATCAAAATAGTCCTTTTTCCATATGTTTGTCAGAAAGTGGTAAACATTTTTTTTTCACGTTCATCAAATACTTAAATTTTGTAAGTTGAAAATTACAATTCCCTGGTTCGAATATAATTATACATAATTTTCTGTTAAAGTTATCATAATTTACAACTTCAAGATTGTATATTAAACATTATCATACATATATCAGTGTTATATATATATTATCACATGTATATTGTTCAATATATTAAATATATTGTTGTATATATCGTTAAAAATCTAACGAATTTTTTTCAATTATTCAACTAGGACTTTAAATGCTCTACAAATCGAACCTAAATTTTCATACATAATTTTATTCATGAACATAATTATTCTTCCTTCGAATTTTCATAAAAATTTTTCATCTCCTTTACAGTAATAGAATTGAAAACCTCGACTTCCTCGATTATTCACGAGTTGAAAAAATGTTCGAAAATTTTTGCATAGATCCCGTTGTACGCGGAAACGTGCACGTATTCTGTACGACTATCTTAACTATGGGAGCAGCTTTGCATCGCAATTGAGGTACTTGACGTTACGAAATTCGCTACTACTCATCGCGTAACTCGTCAACATTTTAGTTTAGAAAGCCGAGTCTCCAGGCTTTTGCTTTTGCCAATTTCCAATCCCAGGAATGCATGGGATTATTACGAAAACCTTCGCCAAAAATTGATCAAAAGTTCACCGATCACGTGATTCGAGAGAACGGCGATTCATTCGACCTGATATTGCGTAAAAAGTTATTTCGCTACGAAGATTTTTGTGAATCGAAATTCGCTGGAAGTAGTTTGGAAATTTTTTTTGGAATTTTTTGAAATGAGAACTTACTAAAAGTTTGATCAATAAATATAATGTATAATAAATTTATAAAAAACATAATTAAGAAATATCATTAGTTCGTATGAAAAAATTGATTTTATTTTTAAAATAATATGTATAATAAATTATTAGTTTGATGTTAAAAATATATATGGTTGACTGGGAGGAAAAAAGTGCCAATTTGTTATTGTTAATAGTTTGATTATTATATAAAATATAAAACAAATTAATATTGATTCATTTAAATAATAAATAAGATATCTAATAAATTGATAATTATTATCCTTTTATAACATTATTTATTCCCTATCGGAAAATTTCCGATAGGGTTTAATTATTATCATTAATTATATAATTATATGATATATAATATATTAGTAGTTTGATGTAAAAAAAAATATTCATGGTTAACTGGGAGGAAAAAAAGTGCGAATTTGTTATTGTTAATAGTTTGATTATTAAATATAGCATAAAATAAATTATTAATAATAAGTTTAATTAATGAATATAATATCTGATTATCTAATAAATAAATAATGAATATGATTCAATACTATTATTCATTTAATTATCATGATTAATAATAGGTATAATTATATAATATATAATATACTAGTAGTTTGATGTAAAAAAAAAATTCATGGTTGACTGGGAGGAAAAAAAGGAAATTTGTCAATGTTAATAGTTTGAATAATAAATATAAGAATATAATAAGTTATTAATAATTGTAATTCATTATTTTTATTTTTTTTATCTTTGAAATTAATAATAATATTATATAATATATTATACATTGATAGTTTAAATAATAAATATAATACATTCTTAATGAATAATAAATATCTATTATTAATCATAAATAAATTATTATAATTATTTTTAAAATTATATACTATATAATAAATTATTAATTTGAATATTCTATATATATATATAATAAATTATCAATTAATGAAATTCATTATTATAATTAATCTGATTGCTATTATTATTCAAATATTTCAAAAATATTTAATTAATTAATAGTTTGATTAATAAATACAATGCATTCTAAATGAATTGAAATATTCATTATTATTAATAATTCAATTCTTATGATAATTTATATAATTATATGATATCTAATAAATTATAAGTTTGAATTATAAATATGTCTATAATGAATTAGTAATAAATGAAATAAATTATTATCAATACTATAATTGCTATTTTTAATGATATACTTATATAAAATTTAATAAATTAATAGTTTGATGTTAAAAATATTAATGGTCGACTGGGAGGAAAAAAAGTTCAAATTAGGAAGTGTTAATTGTTTGAATAAAAAATATGATATATTCTAAATAAACAATGAATAAAAATAATAATTACTAATTATTAAATTATTATAATTATTCATATAAATAGAGAATGTATAATAAAGTAAAATAGTTGGAATAACAAATATAATATATTCCAAATAAATTATAAATAATATAATTAATATAATCAATTCTATAATTATATAATATATAAAAAATAATTGTTTGACGTTAAAGATATTCATTGTTGACTGGGAGGAAAAAAAGTGCAAATTATGCTATATTAATAGTTTGAATAATAAATATTATACATAATAAATTAATAATAAATAGAATTCAATAACAACAATAATTTATTTAATATAATTATTTATATTTGTATTATATATTATAAATTATTAGTTTAATGTTAAAGATATTGATTGTTGACTGGAAGAAAAAAAGTGTAAATTAGTAGATGTTTATAGTTTGAATAATAAATATGATATATAATAAAATAATAAATAGAGGTCAATAACATTTATGATTTAAGTAATACAATGAATTGTATATATTTATTTAATATATTTTAAATCGATAATTTGATGTTGAAAATACTAATGGTTGACTGGGAGGAAAAAAAAGTGCAAATTAGTTAATGTCAATAGTTTGAATAATAAATATTATATATAATCAATGATTAATAAATATAATTTAATAATTTAATAATCATTATTAAGTTTATAATTATCAAATTTATACTGAATAAATTGTTTGGTGTTGAAAATATTTTTTCCCAACGCCGTGGAGAAAATGCGATTTTCTCAATGGTCCAAATCATCGAAACTCGCATTTCCTCCACGTTGTTGGGAAAAATATAGTCCATTTTTAACGAATATGATTGCAAAACTCGCCTTCGGCTCGTCTTACAAACTGCATATTCGCTAAAAAAGCTCAATTTGCACTCGTTGAGAAATATACTAATGGTTGACTAGGAGGAAAATTCTGACTTTCATGACTTTCGATCATTTCCAATTTCAATCTTTCATCAAATTTCCAACGCTTGGAGTCCTGACTTTCTTTTTTTCATATCGTCGTCGGGATCCGCAATTTTCCATGATGATTACCCATCATTTTTTGTAATTATCATCTTATTATGGAGCGGGAGATGGATATGCACGAGGAAACACGTTTCCAGTGTTTTCTAGCAATTTTGTTTACAATAACGCGACCTGATTTTAGCGCTTGGTTTCCATTGAAATAAAAACATACCTGAGTGTTCTTTACTTTTTTTGTCTGCAATGAATAAGATACAAACATTGCTCTTTCAAGCACGTTCGCTCTTCAAACACAGACATTTTGGTTTTTTGAATCCTTTTGTGATTGAGAATACTTTTTACGTTATTTCGGTTTTGATGTTTTCGACTTGGAAATTTTAATGGGATTGATTCACAGATTTTTTTATGCGTTGGGTATATGACAAGAAATGAATAAAAAAAGGATGTTGTAAAAAAAGGTTGACTGGGAAATTTGAAGATTTTAAGAAGTTTTTTTTGAGGGAAATTTAAGTTATAGTGTTTATTTAAGTGTAAGAATTACAGAAACATTATTGAATATATGATCTTATTATTTTATTTAAACAATTTCTAAATATGATTTAATTTCTCATAAATCCCCCCCCTCCCATAAATAACTCATGAAGCGATTATTATTTATAATTGATTATAATTAATAATGAATTCATTATTATAAATAATAAATAATAATAATAATAATTGTTATTTTAATTATCACGAATAATTATTGATAATTAATTGTTATGTTTTTATCCATCAAATAATAATATTTTCCAATTTGAAGTTTTTAGTTTGATTTTCGAAAAAAAATTATAAAAAAAACTACTCTCCATATCCCATAATTTTGAATAGAATCATGTTCAGGAAACGAGAAATAAATTTATCGAGAAATTTTATTTATAAATTAAATGTGCAATATTTTTCATGTTAATAGTTTGATTATGCCAATAATTTTTTGTGCAATTAATAGTTATAATTAATAAACAAATAATTTACAGTACCTTCCAAATTCCTATTCCTTTCGTAGACGGAATTTTCGTTAACAATATCAGAATACACTGTCATATTGCTGAAGATGCACTTTTTTAATCCAAAAACTAAATGGATCGTGGCGCGATCCCTGAAATCTGCAGTTTCATTGGAAACTTGCTTGGGAAATGCGCCAATATTCGTACTTGGACAGCATTTCACCGGTGAAGGGGCCAAAGAATTTGAAAAAAGATTTCTAAAATGTTGGGAAACGAGAGACTGAACCGATTCGCGCGAATTCGCGAATGGAATAAAGCTGTTTTACGCGAACTCGCCTCGGCGAAATCCTCTCGTGCTTGGCCATCTCCGGAGAAAGGTAACAGTCACTTCTTCTCCTTCTCTCACTCTGGTCGTTTCATTTTTTTCGTACCCCATTCGCCCTTTCCAATTTTTATTGAGGTTCACCAGATCCATTATTTAAGTAGGAAATGTCGGGATTTCAGCCTTGACTCAGTGTCCTGAATTATTCGTTTATTTCTTTTTTTGATGTTCCATAGAGAAAATAATCTTGCACTTTTTTCTGGATGTATTGTAATTTTTGAATATTCATTTCAATATCTTTGAATGTGTTTTCAACTTTATTTTGATTTCAAAATATGTAGTTATTAACGTTTTTTTTTGTTTTGCAAGTAGAATGACGTTGAAGTACGAATTGAGTTTCACCTTTTTTATCTTCATTCGTCTTTGCTAATAAAATTTGAAATTGAAAATCGGTTGAGATCGTTGGGATTATTAATAAGATTTTGAAATAAATTAAAAAATAAAGAATATTGGAGTTCCTTCGTTATAAAATTGAAATTAATTTTATTACTGAATTAATATTTCAATGGATAATTCATATTAATACTATCGACTAGGTTTTCACATTTTTACCAGGAAAATCACCACAAGAAATAAGAGGGTTTTCAAAAGCAAATCCGTGAAAGACTGCACGACGAACAAGGAAACGAGGATCAAGCATGATTGTTACATACAGTCTAGAAAAAGAGGAGATTGCAAGGAAGCAAGAACAAGTTTCGCAAAAAGCCGAAAAAGTTGGAAAATCTCAAAAAAAAAATCAAAGACGAAAAAGAAAGAATTTTTTTACGTTCTTACTTTCATTATATTTTGGTTCAGTTTCTGTTTTTACCTACTTATATACATACGTTTCTCTAAAGAAATAATTCTTTTTCAAATAAAAAAATTATTTTATTTTTTCTATTAGCTTTTAAATTATTTTATTGTGGGCATTCAGGTAAATTGTCCAAAAAACTGTACATTTTTCAGAGTGATCCAACTATCTTCACAGGTTGGTCCAAGTATCCCTACTGGTGGGGCTACGTGGGTCAAATGACACTAAAAAGTTTACGGTTAATAACAATTATAAATGAATATATTTCACTGCAAATCATTTGGGAAAATATAAACGAATAGTATACCTTTCATATCAATGTAAATAAAATTATAACTTCATATTTTTGTGGATAATTTGACTATAAAAACAAAATCTGATCCACCTATCCCCACTCTCCCCTAATTGAAAATCAATCGTTTCTAATCTTCAATGTTAATCACTTTTTCTGGCGATTTTTGTATTTGAATTTTCTACAAAATCAAAGTAAAAAAAAACAATTATCAAATATAATATAAAAATATTCATGCAATTAATGAGAAATTGAAAATTTCAAGATCAGAATAATTTAGGATTCTGATATTTTACATATATAAATTTGAAAATTTTGCGTATTTCGTAACACGATATTCAATTGACTGTATTTCTACAAATTCATTGAAAAAATGATGATTTGTTTTCACATCATTTAAATTCTGTGTTTTTCATTTAGAAATTTGTAGATGAAAATTTTTTATCTAATTTACTGTATGGTGAAAGAAATGAAAAAAATGCAGAAATTAATACATTAAAGAAGTGATGAGTATAGATTCAACTAATTTAAAATCATAAATTCTAAATTTATAAAATCGTTGGAATTATCAATAAAATTTTGAAAAAAAAAAATATTTTGCAATACCTTCGTTTCATAATTAAAATTATTTTTATTATTGAATTAATATACAAATGAAGAATTCATCTTAATAATTTTGACTTATTGAAAATCAATCGTTTTTGTGCACATTTTAATACAACTGGCAAAGAGTACAATATTTCAGACCGATTTCACAGTACAATACAGTATTGTTATATACTTTAATTTCTTCTCCTTTAGTCGTGTTTCAAAACTCTAAAAAAACTTTTTTTTACAGAACAAAGTCCACTGAAACATACATTTTGGAATTTCTAGATACTTTAAATATTACAATTGGAGGTTCACATTAATTTCAAATTTATGTAGAAAGAAGTAAATTTTCAAACGTCTGTATCTACTAAAATTTCTCATATTTTTCAAAGATTATAAATTTACAAACGTGAAAAACCAAATGTGCAAACTCTCGTCTCAGCTTTTAGAAAAACTAAAAAATCGTAGTATTGATTTATTTCTTTATTTCGTGTTCAGAAAATTAAATAATTTGAATTATGCAGAATTATACAGATACGAATACTGGCAAAACTGTATGGCATTTTTGAAACCTGGATTAGTGAAAATTACAATATAATACTGCAAAAAGTACAAAAAAAAATGTAGTAGAATACGATAGTTTTTACAGCAAAATATATATACTGTAATATTATTGAACAATATTTACTGTTTAATCTGACAAAAATTGCAATATGTATCTAGCAAAAAGTACAATATTTTTGACTGATTTTACAGTACAATACAGTATTGTAATAATTATTATATTTTTTTCCTTCAATCGTGATTCAAATTCTAAAAAAACTTTTTTTTTTTACAGACTAAAGTATAATGAAACATATATTATAAAATTTCTGAATACAAAAAATATTTAAATTGAAAGTTTAGATTGTAAGTTACGTTTTAAAATTTTACATTTTAGTTAAAGAATGTATTTATAAATATAATTAATTATTTTATTTGTTCAAGTTGAAAGTTTACATTTTAGTTACGTCTGTATTTGCTAATATTTCTCTTATTTTCCAAATCATAAAGAATATCAGTTTAAAATTCAAAAACTCTCGTTTTATATTTTAGATTTTAGAACCGTTAAAACTATTCGAAATCAAAGAATATAATGATAACGTGTATGTGAAAGATCATTTCAATGAAGAGAAGGAGAAAAATTCGCAATGCGAATTTCGGAAATGGTCGTTTTTCGAACGTTGAGCGAAAGTTGCGCGACAGAAAGGGAAAGTTATCTATCTTTCTAGCCAGCCAATATAATAGGAGGGGCTCATATACTCCACGAATCCCAAGTCCAACGGTGAAAGTAGTACAAGATCATTATAGAGCGCCCGAGTCATCGCTGTTATTCATGACCATTTCTTCGAAAATCATTTTCCACTTCCATTTTTTCGAAATTCATTAAATTTATTAAAATTACAATAAAACTGACAACGCAAAAGTGTATAATTCAGCTTCAGTGTAAATCCTCGAAATTTTTTGTTGTTTAAAATTACGATAAAAATAATTTAAAAAATGTTTGTGTATATGTGTTTGTAACCATTTCAACGTTTTTCTTTTTTATGGGATCACAAAATAATCCAAAGGTTTATACCAAAGAAAAAGCAGTGCAATCTACTCAATTTTTTTTATTAATTTATCGTATATTTTTAGATCAGCTGTCAACAAAAGATGGTCAGTTATTATTCAGAAAATTTATGAGGTTGCTAAATTATAAAAAATGTACACTGAAAAAACTAGGAGTCGTATGGTGGCAATAGATATTTATGCTACAAGGGAGGAATGGAATGATTCTACGAGCGAGCATTTGGGCACGAGCGGTAGCGAGTGCCCAAGCGTGTGAGTTGAATCACATTCCTTCCATGTAACATACAATATTTTCTCCGCCGCAAGAGCGAGATCACTCGTTTTGGCTCCGCTAGCTCGAATCGAAAATAATCGATTCTCAGTCGGTCCGGATATCAGAGGAGGGAACAACGGTACTTTCCCTCCTAGGAGGGAAAGTACCGTTGTTCGCTCCCGTTTAGTTGGTAATGGCGACCGCCTACGCGCGCGATTGGCAGTT
>JAPYZL010007449.1:0-10308 GCA_030522825.1 Platygaster orseoliae | reverse complement strand
TACTTGTAGATCTCGGTTGATTTCCATAGATCTGTTGGTAGATCTTCGAAGATCTTCATAGATCTATTTGTTGATCTCCGGTAATTTCCATGTATCTGCTAGTAGATCTATGAAGATCTTCATTGTACTATTTGTTGATTAAGATCTACTCAAGTAGATCTACAATAGATTTACTCAAGTAGATCTGCAGAGATGTTCGATTTGGGTACATCTCTATAGATCTACGTAGATCTGCAGTAGATCTTATGTAGATATCTAAAGATCTACTCATTTTTACCTGGGTTCTCAGTGTAAAATTATTGCAAAATGAAATAAATGGGAAAAAAGATACTAGACATTCTTTAGCTACTTTTGAATGTGAATCTACATTTAAGACACTTATGAAATTCTCGAAACGGAAACAACTCAAATTTTTATAACTTGCAATTCTCGAAGTTTCTATAGAGTATCATCAAAATACTAAAAATTTAGAAAGTTACTGTTTTTTGGAAAACTAAATGATAATTAAAAAAATCTCTGATTTTTTATTTCCAGAAGATCATGTTAAAGAAGTAAGAAAAATTCCATTTAAAAACCTATTGAATCATGCAATTTTTTTGGGACCCTTGTTGAGAGAATATTAATTTTTTTTTATTAATTCGACAAACATCTATGGAAGTAATGATCCTCAAACGTTTATGAATGTGAATCTTCATTTTTGAGGACACTGCTGAAATTCTGGAAACTAATACAACTCAAATTTTCAAAGCTTCGAATCCTGAAATTTCTATGTAGCACTACTGAAATACTAAAACTAAGAGTATAACTGTTTTCTAGAAAATTTATTAATCATTCAAAAATTCCCTAATTTTGTATTTTCAAAGAATCACATTGAAGAAGTTTGAAAAATTTTATTCAAAAACCTATCACATCCTACGATATTTTTCCAACACTTTAAATGCAAGAAAGAAAAAAATGAAATATTAGGATGAATCTAATATTCATCATCATTTTAAATAAATAATTAGCGTGAAGCACAAAACGTCTTGTCAAACTTGAACCATCCATCATGTATGCATAAGTTTTTGCATCCACTTGGAACATTATTTCGCTGTTCTTCAACGTTACTCAATTTTTTTTCATTTCCCTCGAGAGATACTCGATTCCTCTTTTTTCCTAACAACTAGTTTTGGTTTCTACTTATTTTTCGTATAACTTTGTTCTTCAACACCTCTATCTTGCACGATCGATGCTTTCGTTTTTTTACTTGGTTGTAATTTACAAGTTTCTCTATTTTCTCCTCCTGAGTTTTCGTAGCGAGACAATTTTCTTTTATTACTCAAGACTTGAACTTTCTGAAAAGAATATGAATTACAAATTGAACTAATCATTTCATCATCCAGGTAGCGATGTTTGTTTCTTTGATGAGATTTTCGTTATAGAATCCGACGTAACTGGTTTTTCGATGTGTCGTGCGAGCGTGCAGCGAATGATGAGGTATCGAATTGCTCCCAGTGGGTTAATTGAAGGAAACGTTTCGGCAAAAGAGTGCGTCTGATTGTCGGCGCCTCGACCGTGACAGGTTCGCGTCCACAATAACACGAGGGTGCAAAAACTCGTCAGACAAGAATCAGGATATCACGTTGAGCGAAAGAAAGTGAACAGGCAGACGCCGCTCCAGACACGTCCAGTTTCTTCGCGGGTGTTGCGTTGGGTTAGCAGAAATATATATGTATATTTTTTTGTAAGCTAAATTGAAAATTCACTGCATTTGGTGGAGAAACATCTTTATTTACACAAAAACTCGGTGTTTTCTCTCTGGTTCAAGTTGAAATCGCTGGAAGCTCATAATTATTCGTAGCTCGCATTTTCTCAGGCGCCGTTGGATTTTTGCGAATCCAAGACACGCGCATCCCGAGGTAAATCGTGACCTCCTATTTCGATTATTATTGCACCCGATAAATCATCCTGCGGAATAATGCACCACGTCTCGCATGATGCCGGGAGAATCGTCGCCGTGAATATTCCCAACGCGTACGTCGTCGCTTCTCACGAAAACGCAACCCGCCGAAATGGGCTTTCGTCGCGACGTAGGAGTAAAGCAGGCGCTGTAAAAATCCTTTTAATGATTTTCAATTGTCGGACCGAGCACCAGATCTTTCGACGATCGTTTCAACTCGACCGTCCAATTAGCCCGCAGATTCTGCCGGGACTTTCATTTCATCTTGGCGCAAAATTATCCCTATCGAATGCCAGCTGGTGTTTTTTTGGCCAACGCTTCTCTATTCTATTGTGCCAAAGCGTCGTCCCTTCTTTCGAATCGGCCTGTAAAAATAGACCACACGCTTCGCTCTTGGAAATTTCTTCTTCATTTTTACGATCCGTTCCCGTGCTAAATTCGAGCTCACTTTTTTTGCGCGTGACGAAGCACGGTTTTGTTAAATAAAAAATATTTTGATTTCAATATCCAACAAGTTTTGAGTGTTCAAACCTTTTCTGAAATTTGGTAAATATTGTTTATCATTATTATAATATACACAAACAGTAGCAGAGTGATGCGTTTAATGACTGATAATGATTTTTAGAAATTTTGTCTTCATTTTCACGATCCGCTTCAGTGCTAAATTCTAGCTCATTTTTTTCGCGCGTGACAAGGCAGGATTTTGTTGTTGAATGAAAAATATTTTGGTAAATATTTTGACTTCAATGTTCAATCATTTATTCATCCTACAAAAAATAATAAACAGTGTAAAATTTATGTCTGACGATAAGGCAGACGGAAATTTTGAAAATCATTATTATAATAAATATAAACAGTAGAAAAATAATGCGTTTAATGAATGATAATTATTTTTGAAAATGAAGCAATCAATGAAAGTAACGATGAAATGAAAATTATAATGAGTAATATAATTTACAATTTACTAAATTAAATAAAAAATAAATATGCAGCAGGAAGAAACGAATTTCAGGAAGAGTTTTTCGGAAAGTACCTGAAAATTTATAATTTTACCTTTAATTACAAAGCCATGTAAATTGGATTTGGAAGGTGTAAAAAACCTTTGCCTCGGTTGCAACGGTTCCAAGGGTGATTTGACAAACTTTCCTTTGTAACGCTGTTACTTATTAAATTTTATCCTTGTGAATTTTTAGAGCCTTCATAAAACTAGTCATAAAATTTACATTTCTCGCAAAGTGACCGTACAAAATCCTTATTGAGGATTTTTTCTTCTTTGTACAAGCTGGCTTTATAAAATCATTATGATTCCTATGTGATGAAAAAAGTTACAGTATTTTAGTATACTTTTCAACATGTATGTATCGGAAACAGGATTTTCTGTATTACTAATTATGCACAATAATTATGTTCTGCCATCAAAAAAACAGCTGCAAAAAAATTCCGTCCGTCAAATTGTTGAAAGAGCACATCTTTTTGCTGCTACAGCAAATTTTTTTTTTGTATTTTCAGTATTCCTGTATGTCTGAATACGAGAGCACATGAAAAAGCGAGAAGGTAAAAATGGGCCTTGCAGCTTTGCCTCTTAAACCTCATTTCTTGATCCCGAGTCACAATGTACACTACGAGTCTTTACAATGGTAATGCAACATTGCAATTGGGATAGCGATAGAACACGAAGTAACGAAACAAATAGCGCGTTTCACGCGTATTGTATTTGAAACACGTTGAAAAATTGCTTTCAAACCAATTGCTCGCGCGCTTTCTTGTGAATACTGAGTTCATCGATGATCCCGTCGATTCTTGTCACGTTCGCAAGTAATTCTCGTTACAAGGGCAACAATTTCAAGTACGTTTTCTCGTCATGGGACGTTCAGTTTGTCATCTTTCTTACCTCTTTTCGATTTCCCACGCTTTGGGAATTTTAGAATCGATTTGATAACAATTGCAGTTAGACGTGATTCTTAACTTGAGTGAAATTTGGATTTTGTCACTGCTTCGAGTTTAAGAAAAATTAAGCAGTTAATATTAAGGAATGGAATAATTCCGGAATTTGGATGTCGTTGCTTTTATCAAAGCCATTCCACGACTTGATAAATGACGAAATTCTTGCTGTTCCCCTCTCGCAAGTTTCGAAAATAGATGCTCAATGTAAAAAAATTTCCTCTTAGAACTGGCAATAGCACAAAGATATCCCGGGACGAAAATTCAACGAAACTTTACCTATTCTTTTATAACTAAGGAACCTTGACGAATCTTGGAGAAAAAAAAACGCCAAGGAAAACGCCGGACACTCGAGGGGAGAATTTTCGAGCGAGGCTTGAATATAAAAAGAGCCGGCGCCGATTGCGCAAACCGACATTTTTTCGTGGCTTTTTTGTCAAAGGCTCGAACGGACGTGAAAATTGCTTTAGCATGAATGTAATTTTTCCATGCTCGCCTTTTGGCCCAGCGAAATGTCTGCGAGGAATAAAAGCCAATTCGATGGCTTTATTGCAAGTTTATTCCTTGCCAATATTGACATTGTTGTTACGATTTTTGCATCGGTTTTTCCACGTTTTAGCACATGAAAACTAGTTATTTTTCTGGTTGAGTATGTAAATCGTTGAGTGCTGAAAAACTGCGTTTTTCACACATGAAGAATTCAAACTGAGATTCGATTAAAGAGGAATCCAATCAAGAGTATTTTATTTCTCAAATTTTCTCGGACTTTTTTCTGACGAGCCGATTTGCTCTCCAAATCGTGATAGTGTATTATGCTCATACACAAAGTACTTCCACCTTGAAAAAAAAAATCATTTGAAAATCCACGTCCACGCATGCAACAAATCACAATATGCATAAGGAAATAAAAAATAATGTATTCAATATCTGGGATGGCAAGCAGATAAATCCTTGTGCACGAGCAAAATAGAATCAAACTTGACGATGTCACGGATGTGACATGTGTCTTGTTTTGGCTCTGTTTTTTGTGACACTTTGAAATTGTTTCTGGCGAACACTTTTACAGTTTGTGATTCCAACATATTTGTTTTTTACTAAAGATCAAATATTAGACAAAATTTTATCCACTAATAGACCGGTAATTAAGAAAGTATTAAAATTGAAAAGCTCCTTAAACATTAAAAGTTGCATTCTTTTTGAAAAATGAGACATCATTGCATATTATGTGAATCAAGTATATAGGTAGATTATTTATATCGCCTTCTTGAGTGTGTGATGTACGTCAAGTGCAGAGTGTCGCGTATGAAAAAACATAGTTCATGTCAATTAATTTAAATTTATGACAGATTCCCGAAAACATGTATGTAAGTAATATAATTTACCAGCAGACAATTATTAGAATTTATGAAATAATTTATGAATAATACAATTTTTTCCATGCAGTGTACTACCTCTGAAAGCTTTCATGCTTTTGAGTTACGTGAAAAACACTGTTATACTTTCATGAGATTTTTATGTTTCGGCTGATTTCGAGACACCCTGTATAGTAGAACGTAAAATCCGTTGTTCTAAACTGAGAAAAAAATCTTTTCAACTCAAAACGCTGATCATTTTAGAGCTCTCTGAAATCGCTCTCCGTTTTGAATGAAAACGCCGCTCTGTTTTGTTTTCTAGCGTTTTGAAACTAAACGACGCCGTTTTGTTACAGAAATGCAAAAAAGCGCGGCTTTGACCAGTGTTTCCAAGTGACGAATGTGGTGCGGTGAGCCGATTCCCTCCCCTTCCGTCTCTCTACCGTCCCTGAGTCGTTGCCAAAGTTGGCAACGAATTCCGTAAGTTGTGAAAATTTTTCAAAATATCGTTAAAATACAGAAACTGTGTTGAGGTTTTGAAAATTCAAAAAAATCAAAAAATGCTTTATCGTACAAAAAACTTCGATGACTTCAGAGATTTCAATAAAAATCTACGAGTCTTCAAAACTTTGAAAAGTTGAAGGTTCCGAAGAATTTTGTAGAATACCTAAAAAGTGACAGGTATATAAATGAACATGCACATTTCAATCCGTTTGACCCCAACTTTTTCCTCGCCGTGATTCAAAATTCAAAACGCACTGTTTTGAAGCAAAACGGAGCCGTTTAGATTGCAAATGAAGCAGCGTTTAGAATCTGAACGGTCCACCGTTTTTATTCAATAATTGAGCGTTTAGAAACAAAACGAAATCGCATTGATTCAATGCGGTTTCTATTCTAAACAGTCACCGTTTTGTTCCGAACGATTTTTTTCTCAGTGTACCGATAAATGCCGCGTTTTGCAGAGGTCAAAAAATCAGATGCCGCTTGGCGGAGAAAAAAGGGGGCCGGGAGGGGGGGGGGGTGAGAATGTAAAAAAGTAGTCGGTGTGCGTGTACGGCGATGCTCTCGAAGGCGCTCAGGGCCAGTGGGTTTATCTCATGTGGAACATTCACTTGCATTAAGCGAGCCCCACCTGGCACGGCCGGGAGTGGGGAAGCCGGCCGTGAACGCGCAAGCCGCTATTTGCAGTTGCCGGTCCAGTGCAGTCGCGTCTCGCCACTTGGCAACGTCTTACGCGTTATCTTTTTTCGTCCGTCGAATTTCGCTTCCACGTGCAAGCTCGCGGTTTTCGCGAGTGCTCGCGACGGGAAATAATCCTGTGGGATTATTCAAAAGTGTCAGAAAAATACAAAAAAGTGTTTTGGATTACATACGAGGAATCGGCTTTGGGACGCTGGGATTTGCATGTTTCCTCGAAAAACAAAGGTAGATAATTGGTATTTCTAGAAAGTTATTTCTATTTGTTATATAGATATATCTATATTATTATACCAATAACACGAAAAACGAAAAAAAGTAAAATAGCAAATAAACCGGGCGAATCATATTGTGATTCTTTTCCGGTGTTTCTTCATTTGATTTTAAAAAACATTATACAGCATAGCGTATATTATAAGCAGCTATTATATATAGCTACTTCATCTGACGATGAAGCATTTTTTCCTGCTTTCTTTTGATCCAGCCATTAAATTTTCAAGCCTTGAAGTAAGCTCTGTCTCTTTTTTATCATCTTCAATTTCCGTTTGAACACTTTTTGCTGTTTTTGGGTCAGGTAGTTCAAGTTGACTTCCGTTATCTTTAATTTTCCATTTTTCGATTTGTAAAATTTTATGATGACAGGACAGAAATGTTTTTGGCAGCACCTATATCTTCAGATTGTGGTATAGCAACAGTAGGGGAAAGTGGGGAATTGTGGGCCATGGGGAATTGCAGGCCACTGCTATGTATCGTTCGTATGTCAATTTGTATGGTGCGACACAAATGTCAAAGTCTTCTTTCAGTACATGCATATTTTTACATTAGTAGTTAACCGATGTAGACGTCCCTAGCGTGCTGTGCAATACTAACCTCAAAAAAAATTTCATTAAGAATTGATTTGTATTGTTTTCTTGCATCAATTTCCAACGCATCGTTACGAATCAACTCAGGTAAATGGGCTGACAATTATCGTTGTACCTTGGCATTTTAATATACAAAAGGAATTTTGAATAAAATTTTGTCAAGTTATAATCAAGCCACCATATGTCAAAACATAGCTTGTGGGGAATCATGAGCCACTTTTTGTGGGCCACCGGTGTTTCGAAATTTTTGACATACATACTAATTTTTTAATTGTGTATTTATTATGTGTCCATATTGTGTCCATATTTTATTGTGTACATTTTATATGTCCATATTTTATAATTTATTATTGTGTCTATACAAAATGTGTCTTTACTTCTGCCAACATGTTCACGTGCCTAAATTGTATATGTGATTGACAGTGGCAGGAATTTTTTTTTCTTTTTTTAATGATTACCAATTCATTTGTCATTTCGAATCTTTTAATAAAGTTTTTCCAAAGAAATTTTTGAGTATTGACTTAATTTAAGTTGTGACCCACAATTCCCCAACAATTTTTACAATCTCAAAAACATTAACTTTTTAGTATCCACCAAAGTTTTGTGAAAAAAAAATTAAAAACAAAAAAACAATAAACTACAGTAACCTTTTCATATGCAGAATAGAATACCTTTTTTATATTTGAAAAAATTTTTATTTTTGTTCAAGATATCTGGAAAAATAAAAACGTGGCCCACAATTCCCCACTTTCCCCTAGCTGTTGGCCGAACCTGTGGAAAAAAAATCCGACATGATTCACTGAAAAGTTGAACGACTATTTTCCTGAACAGCCTTTTTCCGAACGGTCATTTTCCCGAAAACCGTTTTCGCGAGTCCGTTTTTCCGAAAGGTCTTTCTTTCAAACGGCCATTTTCCCGAGCGGTCTTTTTCCCGAAGGGTCTTCTTCATCATTTTCAATTTCCGTTTGAAAACTTTGTGTTGTTTTTGTGTCAGGTGGTCCAAGTTGACTTCCTTTATCTTTAATTTTCCATTTTCCGATTTGTAATATTTTATGATGACAGAACAGAAATGTTTTCTGCAAAACATTTCGTTTGTGTTTTTGTCTCTTTGTAGAAAATGTTCCGAAAACAAAATCATGAAGTACACTGAAATACTCTTCAGATACAGCAGCTACCCGACAAAGTTTGTGGCAACAAATACAAATTTTTTATAAATTAAATTTAATCAAAAATGGATTGGTTCATAAAACCTTATCATTGCTGGACAGAAACCTTCTGCAACATCTTAAAAAAAAAAAAAAAAAAAAAAAAATGACGGGAAGAGTTTTCATAGGCGTCGCTCAAATCTTTGGAAATCGAGTTTACCCAGGACTCGCCGAAAAAGCTTGATCGCACAAAAGGTTTAACCTTGGGAATCCAATTGCAAGTTCGGGCTGTAAAATCGAATCAGTGAATCGCCGTTGGGATTTGAAGGACCGAGGGGGGTGAAGGGGGAGGGGAGGGGCGGTAATTTTCGTTTTCGTAATTGGCGGGGGCGAGAAATATCGAGGGTGTGCTGTACGGGATTTGTGTTTTTGGATCGTTCCCTACTAAAAAGAATGTTGTGGATTTTATAGGATTTAGTAATCGAATAATTGAATCCTTATCCTGAAAAATTATAACTAATCGAAAATTATCGAGTCAAACTTTTTAATGAATTAACATGAGAAACAGAAAAAAACTTTTTTGTTTTTTATTTCTTCTGTTATTCCATTGATTAGTTTAATCTGATAATTTCATTACATGTTTATTGATTTGTTGTGTGCAAATGTTACGTGTAAATGTTTTTGCAATTTAACTTCCCTTCGTTGAATTATCGATGATGAAATAAATTGTTTTCACTGGTTTCTTACCGGTTTGAAAAAGTTTTCTCGTCCTACGCTTCTTAATCTTTAACGTATTTTTTTTGCACCCGCATTAAATGGAGTTCTCAAGAACCACCAAGTTTCGTTTCCGAGTGCGTAAACAATTTTTTTACGCCGCCTTAATTGAGAGCCGCTAATTGCCAGGCCAACCAATTAAGTTTTTCCGTGCTTTTCGAACAAGTTTCACTGCGATTTATCGTATCGCGTTTTTTCATTTTCTTCTTTTCTTCTGAATAGTCCGAGAATGCAATATCACCGTATTTAAAGGTTGGAGGAAATTTTCATGATTCGGCAATCGGGATTTTCGAACGTTATTGCGCTGCGTCTGTTCGATTTTGAACAGACGATTTTCGGTATTCTCTTATAAAACATGAATTCTGAAGATTATTTGCTTGAGTTGCAAAATAATGCAACAGAATTTACTTAACGCCCATTTCAAAAGCGTGAACGTTTACAAATGAGATTCACTTTTTTCGTGTTTTTCTAGTTCCCTGTTGAGCAACAAATCTTGCTAAATTTATCGGACCCTACAATATATTACGAATTTTTCTGACACTTTCTGTTATTTCAACTCAATTGCTTCTTCACGCATTTCGTTTTCATTGCACCACGTGTGACTAGTCTTGACATTCCGGCCCCTCGCTTCAACAAATTTGTCACTGTATAAAGACTAAAATACTCCAATTTAATCTAGTATAACTTGTTTTCTTGACTTTTATGTATGTCTCAAACAACAAGAACCTCACGAAATAAGCATTAGACTTGTGTCTCTCATAACAAATTATGAATTTTTTTTTAAAGAGAAATTTTTCTTTGAAAAAGTTTATTTATTCCTTTTTCTACAGTGACAAATATGTTGAAATAAAAAGCGAGAATATAATAATATATTTCGTTACTGGACCCCCCCCCCCTCTCCGAACATCGCCAATGATTGAATGCCAGAATTAATAAAAATGCCCTTTCTCCCTTCTTCCGAAAAATCCCCTAACCCCCCCCCCTCCCCCTGCCGCCCCACCCACTCGCCAAACATCGTTGGTAAACAACCTTAATAGTAGTTGCGAGTGAACGTAATGAAAAAACTAAGATACAAAAGCAGTGAAATCAGTGCTGAA
>JAPYZL010007432.1:0-16991 GCA_030522825.1 Platygaster orseoliae | reverse complement strand
AAGTTGTTCATGCATGTTTGCGTGCATATTTTACAGTTTTTTCGAGCATATTAATGCGCATATAATGGCATTTTTTCGTGCATATATTAACGCGCCCTATTCATAACACTTTAAATTATTGTACGCTTCATCCAAGTATCAAAATCTTGCATTTTTATAAAAATCGTTAGTCATTAGAAACGCGAATTTTTTTTCAGGAAATCATAAAATGTGTATCTCAATACCTGGTTCTGTAAAATTCAAGAAACTTGTAATATTCATTTATTTTCATCTTACAAACCTAGAAATCTAATTGAAAATATTCCAAATTCTCAGTTTTACCCCCGCAGTTATTGAAAATACAATAATTTAAATATACAGAGTGTTACGCTAAAATTTTTTTATATAATAAAAAAATGCACGAAATCAATCTGAAATATAATATATCATTCTAAAATAAATTTCAAAAGATGAAATTTTTTGTATTTATTGTTTGGATATAAAAATAAAAGGATTTATTTACCTTATCGTGTTATACGAATTATGCGTTTCTTCGCAAAGGGTTTGGTACAAAACAATGACTCGAAAAACCAGACTTTCCAACACAGATCGCACGAGATGAGCTTTGCTAGTTGTGGGTTTGATTCCCAAAAATCCAGCTGCGGCAGTTTGATCATTTATCGGGGCCTTGAATGAAAAAAGTTTGATACAAGTTCAAAAATATGGAAAGTGAAGAAGGTTTTTCGAAATCCAACATTTTTTAAAGTATATTTTGAGATATACTTGTAATCCACTGAACGCAGGTACAAAAAATACTCCATCGGAATGTTTAACGGATTTGGCTATTTCTGAGGAAGCCAACGCTTCTTTAATGAAACCTGAAAAAAGGAAAATTTTATGAGAACTTGTTTTCAATGTGACTGTACTATAATAACTTTACGTAAAATTTTTATGAAAATTGAGTATGTATAATTTTTAACAAGTTTATTTTGCAGATGATAGAATTCTCAAGAAGTTGCAATAAATGATGAAAATAATATTCAAAAATCAACGAAATAATTATTTTTGAGTTAATTATCACAATTGTTCAAATTTTTATTTAGATTATAATTTTACAATGAAAAACAACGACGTCAACTGCACCTGACATTTAATATCATTAGAACAATTTTTTGTGCAACAAAATTTACCATTTTAGAGAAAAAATTATAACACGAAAAATACCGCTAAGAAATTTTTAAAATAATCAAAAGAAGACAATATTTTGCAAATTCATGAACTAAAAAAAAGTTTAGGACTCCAGACCTTAAATTTTAAAGAAATACGCGTAGGTAAAAAAGGAGTAATTGTAAAGAATTACATTAATAAGTGAATTGGTGTGTGAAATTCCGGATGTTTAATAAACTTTACAAACTTTTAAAGTAACATTCAAGAATGCCATTAATCGAGTGAATCCGAAATGTGGAATAAATATTAGTTTATTTTTCACTATTTTCATAATTTTTATTTCAAGACTTTCCACGATTTTTCGCCACAACTTTTAAAAATTTCAGAGATTGTATTTCAAAATTTCAGGATCTTTACACATTTGAACAAACCAGATATTGTACATCATTTTCAGATTCGAAAAATGTGTAATTGAAAGCTAAATTCGTCTAGTATTTGTTTCTTCCTATTTTGTTCGTAAATTGTAAAAATTTCTCTATATTTCTTAGAATTTTCGCGAATAAATTATGTGTACAATTATATTTATAATAAAATTATTTTTATCCAATAATAATAGCAAGTAATAATAGATTCAACAGAAAAAGTACTTCAAGAGAAATTTACAAATTTACAAACGGTCACAGACTACAAAACATTTCCTATCGAATTTTAGCATCAAGACTTCAATTATAAAATTTCAAATGTGAAAAAAATTTTTTTAATTCAATACTGCAAAATATAATCCAAATTTTACAAGGAGTAATCGAGTGCAATAATATGTTGAAACTATCACGAAAGTGTTCATTCGAAGATTTAAAAACATCGGTTAAATTTCCTGAAGAGTGTAATAATGAAGATGCTGAAAGCTTGAAAGGAAAAAAACCCATTTTTTTATCCTCTCCCAAAAATATAAATTTTATTGAAAAATTCAAAATTACCTACGCTAACAGCCCATTCAATGACAGATCCTGTGTCATTAGAAATTCCTTCAGCGACATAAACGGTTTCGGAACTAAATCGCCAGCCAACCAAAGGATACAAACCTACGAACACATTTCGAAAAATTATACTTTTTTGAAAAGGTTCATTTATACCTTTTATTTAAATAATATAAAAAACCTGCTACAGAAGCATGAGGCTCACTTCCGGTATTCACGTTTATAAAAGTTCCTGTTCCCATGGTAACCTTAAGTTCTCCAGGACCAAAGCAACATGATCCAAACATCGATGCTGCTTGATCAGCCATCTTTAAAAAATACAATGACTTTCATTTTATACTTTCATAGAAAAAGACTGATTTATTCAGATACGTTTTCTCGATCTAAATTTGAATTTCAAATTTTGGCTTCCAATTTTTCGTAAAATCATAATAGCAATTTTTTTCATGAAATTCTAGTTCTAATTACTATTTTTATAGTGAGAGCATTTAAAAATAAAGCGTCAAAAATTCATAACATTCGAAATTTTTAATAATCAAAATCACTAGAGTATTATTTCATCGATAATGACACTAATGAATAATAATTTTAATTATATATATTTCATAAAAAACAACTAAAATTTTATAAGTTTTTACTCCATTTCTCTGCAAAAGAGATCCAAAGTCACACACTCCCTTCATAAATAAAATAAATAACTTTCTCCAAAAATCCGTGTAAATTTAAAAGTTAAACAAAATTTTTCATGTTTCTAAAGTTTCAAAGTTTAAGAAAAAAACGAAATTTAAAAAAATTGGTTCTCCACTTCAAAATAAAATGTAAGTAAATAAAATATAATTAAAATAGTTTGTAACATTGAATACTATTTTTTCAATAATAATAAATTATTTCTTTAAACATGTGAAGAAAAAAAAACATTTTTTTTATTTCGTTTATTTTTAAACGTTTGGAACTCCAGAAACATACTTTTTCTCTAATTCGTGAGAATAATATAAATTTTTTTCTTACCAAACAATGAATAGGAATTTCTTTACCAAAAAGGTAACCTGGAGTACTGCCAAAATGACCACAACTGTCCACGACTTCTGGCAGTACTGAAGGAGGAATATGAAAAAGCTTAAATCCCCAACTGGCCCATTCCATGGTAAAGGGATCAAAAAGGCCCGTCGATGAAGCACAGGATATGTCTGTTACATGTTTTCCTACATAACGTAAAAGTCTAATCATTACTTCCAAAAACATGCGAAACACGTATATGTCATGCTCAACAATAAAAGCTTATGCATAAATTAAGTATCTTGACAAATTTACATTATTCTGCCGCCACGAGGTGAAAGTAGAGTATCTGGTCTGACCGAAATAAATTGGACAAATCTTTCGTAACCTTTTGAAATGTTAAGCACGTGAAAGTCAAAATTTTCGAAAAAATCAGACTTGCGTTGAGCAGTGTTTAATCTTCATAGTTTTTTAAGTATAACTTTAAATGCTTTTTTATCATGTAGAAGACAGAAAAAAGCTGAAAATTTTTTGAAGCTTCAAAATAAATACTTCAAGAATACCGAATACATTGCAACACACCAGTTAATTTGTATAAAAGCCAACTGTCCACTCCGCCAAAAACCGCTTTCCCTAATGACACGTCTTTTTTCAGTTCTGGAACGTTTGATAATGCCCAACATAACCGTAAAGTTATCTGAAAATAAACGCAAGAATAATTTTTTTATTATTTAATTTCAATCTATCCACGAAATTAAGATAAAATCTTCAAATCTAATAACGCACTTGAGTATTCATGAGCTTGAAAACGCTGCCAGCTTTGAATCTTTTGCTTCGCGTGATAGCGTACAACAAGTGCGAGCCCAGGTGAATGCCTTTCATGGTCATCGAAGAATTCCACTCCTTCACGAGGGAATCTGCCCTCAGATCCTTCCATGTTATAAAACTGCAATAAATAGTACATTGTGCGACAAAGGGAGAAAGAGATTCCACGAGAGTTTTGGTTCGCTCAAAAAAACCAAATAGTTGATTAACTTTGATTAAATTTTTAGTGGAGGCAAAAAAATTTTTTTTGACTGAAACAAAATTTATAATAGACTGATAAAATAAAAATAAACATAATATAATATATAAATAAATAATATCCCAAAGTGATTTTGATTCTTATAAGAAATGGCAAAATTTTTGTATAAAAATCAATTTTATTTTTTTCTAAGAAAATGTTTCAGTATTTTTCATAAGAATTTCTACAGAAAAACATTATGAGGTTTTTTTAACGGATAAAAATAACTGTGGAAGAGAAAAAAATTGGATGCAATTGGATGATAGCCGCAGTAAAGGGTAATTACTTGTGATAATGTTTCCCACTTTCTCGGTCCCACGTGGTGAAGGTGCCGCGTTGAGTGGATATTCCGAGGCTACTGATTGACTCAACTACTTTTATATCACAGCCTGCAATCGAGGAAATTGATGTTTGAGCCACTGTGAGTGTATTCAATCGCTTGATTTTCACTTCTCAGTTTTTATTGTATAATTTTATTACGAATAAATATTTTTTTGATTCCTACCAATTTTTCAAAATCTTTTTTTCCTGAAATTTATCTTCCAAACTATGAATTTCCTAAGTTATTTTCTAATGTTCTTCCTTGTTTCTTAATTTTAAGGATTTTTGTATAAAATTTTAGTTGTATATTAAGTCAGAAAAATGTGTTCTGTCTGTCATTCTAGTATGAGTTTATACTAAATGTGACTATCAAGCCTCATTCTCTCAATTTGTGAAACATCATCTATTTTCGTTATTTTAAACAAAATTCTAAAAAAATATCAAATTCGAATATTTTTAAAGGACATTATTAAAGAATTTCGTTATAAATGTAAACGAGTAATTTGGATTATTCAAAATTGAACTCGAAAAAGCACAATTTAATAATTGGTGAAGCAACTGATTCTTCGTGTAAATTAGATAATTTAACTTTTTCAAAAGAATTGTATGGAAAAGTGATATTAGGATAATATGATTACATTGACAATAATAAACGTTAATAACCTTTCTTTACCTTGTATGGTCATTTTTATCACTCGAACTATCACATCCCAAAGATGATTTGGATCAATTTCAACATATCCAGGTTTGGGGTATAACAATTGAATCTGCATATTAGAAAAGAGAACACTAATGTTTATTAGTTATCAAGAGAAATCATTTAAGAAGAATGAAAACACTGACAACGAAAACGCTTCGTTAGTGTATTTTTAATTGTATATTCTATAGAAGGCTGAAGATTGTTCATGAACAAATTAAAGAACGTTGCCGACCATTTTCCTAAATCCCTTTTCCCGAAAGGTCTTTTTTTCGAACGGCCATTTTCCCGAATCCGTTTTCCCGAACGGTCTTTTTCTCGAAGAGTTTTTAATTTTTCCGAACGGGAAATTTTCCTATCAGCCTAATGTCAAGAAATGCCATGGTTACGCATTTACAAAACGATTGTCTTTTGAAAAAACTTTTGAAAAAAAAACTTTGAATTCTATATCTAAAGAAACCCAATTTGGAATATTTACAACAAATCTTATTGAAGACTCTTCTTATGAAATTCATAAATGTATACTATTTTTTTGAAATAAAAATGAAATTTCAACTGAAATTCGGAAAATAATCCTTTCGGGAAAATTGTACTTCGAGGAAAAATACTTTCGGGAAAATGACCATTCGGGAAATAATACGTTCGGAATAATGGCATTTCGGGAAAATTGTCATTCGTGAAAATGACCGTTCGGGAACTTGGATTCGGAAAAATGACCGGGAATCATTAAAGAAACCACCAAAAAACCGTATAAATAACTTGCTTTTGCAGATTTTCTTAAATTTTGAATTGAAATAAAAAACGATTATTTAACATCAGTTTTCTTGAATTTCTAATTATTATGTCAATTCATAACATCGAATTACAGACATTATACAAAAAGATTCCATTGAATTCCTGTTTTATGCCGTAGAAAACACGAAAAGAAAGAAAAGTAATATAAAATCAGTATAAAAGCTAAATATAACCGCAGTTATTAAAATTCATCTGAGATGTAAAGTTATGTCAAAGGCGGTAATGACTTGCCTTAGCTGCAAAAATAAAACGATTTTAATGACTCTTCAAGTTACATAAAACGATCATGAAAAAAGTTTAAAAAGTGTTGTGGCTGAGTCTCGGAGCGTAGGAAGAGTGGTTTAATTCAGTTCAATTCAAAACAAGTAAGCTGAAATAAAACTGGTAAAGTCAATTTTTTCCAGTCGTACAGTTTAGAAGCTCAAAGCTTTTCTAATATCTAAACGAAAAAATAAGAATCTTATCAAAAACCATTATACTAAAAGTTATACATCAAAAAAGATAACTCAAGCATTTGTAAAAAATAAGAAAAAAGATTATAAAATCATATTAAAAAAACGAAAAGAATTCGATTGTAACATTAAAAAACCGTTTTCTTTTCAGTTTCCAAAAAAAGTCCAAAAAATTACGTAAATATTTCACGGATAGTTTTTTATCACCGTTATCTCGGGCGAAGTTCGCTCTCTTCACGAAACTGCTTTGTCAATGCAATCATACAAAAAGCCTCTTTCATTCATAAATACGTACCTTATCAGAAAAAGCCGCGACGGTTTTCGCGTTCTCGTCAATGATATGTAACCGGATGGTTGTGGTTCCAACGTCGAGAGCCGCGATGTATTTCATGGCAAAATTAACGGAAATTCTACAAAAAAACGTTTGAACGGTTCGCGGGTTCCTCTCGCACTGCGCGCATAAATGAAAGGAAATGTAGTACGCCAGATGCACTGCAGATTGCGCACGAGCGACGGCATTCTAAATCGCTTTTTTTCGCGAATAAATTACATTGATCACAGTCATTGGCATATTGACTGGGTTGGATCAAACACACGCAATTTTTTGTCTTTCAAAAGATTCCTCTGTTCACGCTCGAGAACGCTGGCATTAACGCAAAACTCGAATAGTTGTTACGATAAAAAAAGCACTCGGCTACGCCATTTTTATTTCTTTTTTTTATGGAACTAGAGCTGCCAGATCGCGGTTTTTTGTCTCTTTCTAGCTTACGTCTGGGTTCGAAGCTAGAAAGAGACAAATACCGCGATCTGGCAGCTCTGTGTGGAACATCGATATTTATTTTCGATAGTTTTATCGATATACGCCAGTATTGAATGATACTTTTTTTAAATGTATTATAGGGTACCATGAAAAAAATAACTTAGGAGAAAAATTTGTATTGACAAAGCAAAAGATTTTTATTGATGCATTGAAAATCAGTTATTTCGAATTTTATCTTACTATAATTAAGAATGCTAATTTTTTTCGTTGAATTTACTGGAAAATTAGAGTTTTTTGAAAATAAAGGCAAGAAATGATTATTGTTTTGGATTGAATTAATGAAAAATAGAAATTTGGAAGTCAGAATGATTATAATGATTAATCTATCAAAGTTTTAGATATGTGAACATGAGTTTGCTTTCTTTATTTATCATACTTATTATTTTTAAGAATTATATAAGTAACATATTATTTATTATAGAATACTTCTCGTTCAACTTTTTTATCATACAAGCAAGAATTTTCTATTTTTAAATGATCCGCTTATTTCGTGATCAAATTTCAATATACAGAACTTTTATATGAAAAGATTTCCAATCGCAACTGATTGAGAATGCAGTAAATTCCATTTTTTTGGTGGAAATTCACCATTTATTCGAATAACAGAAAAAAAAATACAATTTTCAAAATTCCTTACCCAGAATTTCAAGATCACAAATTTTTTTTTGAATCCAAAATTCAAATATTTCATTAGTTGAATCTATGGCTAAAATTAAAAAAAATTTTTTATCAATTTTTCAAAAATCTGTTCCCTTGCAGTAAATTTAATAAAAAAAATCTTAATGGAAAATTCATAAATTTAATTTACAAGAAAGTAACCGATTCGGTTTTTAATGCAAATTATTAACAATTTTAAAAAATTCTAATCTACAATGTCAAAATCACAAATTTTCCTGACCTCATAATGTCAAATTTTCATCAATTAATTTCGTAACCATAGCTTTTGAACATTTTTGTGCTGCCTTCCTTTTAAAATTTACTTTAATGTTAATTTAATACAAAAAAACCGTTTAATGAAATTAATAAGATCTAAAATATGAGATGAATGATTTTCAATAAGTCAATGGCAGTAAAATATCTTTTGTATTTAGAAATCTATGTCATGATAACTTTCTTCTAACATAAATTTTTTTTTACCCTTCAATTATTCAACTGTTTTTACAAAAAACTTAAACTTTTCAACTATTTACACATTTACAACTAAGTTTTAGAATATAAAAACTAGTAATAATAATTACTGATAAATAAAAATTTTTTATACAAATTTCAATCTGGCATCCAAAAGTTTCGTAACAAATTTCAATGTTCAATAAAAAAAAAGATCGATTTTTCATACCTTGCGTTTTTTTCTATATGGATACTTTATTCAGTCATAAAACATTACTATTAATCATTAAATAATGTTTCCATAAAAAATTGATGGTGCTTTTTCAATTCAAAAATTATGTCAATTCGATTTTTTGGACTTTTTAATTTTTTAATTTAAACATATTAATTATTTCAATGTAGACGTAGTGAAAACCTTGGATATTGAGTTCAATATTCTCGAAACTAAAAATCTGAAATAGTATTTTGAATTTCTTTAACATTGGGTATTATTTCAGAATCAAAATATTTTGAAATTTCTATTTCCAAATGCGTAAATTAAGATTTTTTCAATCTCCAGTTATTATTTTCGTTTTGACTGGATTATATCAGTTTCTACGCATTTTCTTCTCATTTGCGATAGCGTTTTTCAAAAATTACGAGAGTGTATCAATTCAAGAAAATCCAAATTTATCTTTTCATTATGCAATTTGCTCGGGTGGCAGAAAATACAAATTATATACTGCACGATTCACCGAAATCTCAAAAATGTATTTAGAAATTAAATTCTTGAAATTTTTTTGACTCTATTACAGAACATTATCCGAAGAAAAAGAACATTTTTCTGTATTGAAACGAACATTTCATGAAAGAATTTTCATTCAAGAACGCATGATTTATTTTAAAAATAACAAGACATATTATTTTTATCAATGAGGTATTGAATAATGTTGTTTTGCTAGAAAACAGGAAATTGGAAAAAAATACGAAAAAAATTGATGATTGGAAAAAAAGCCATTAGCGTTTATTCAATTTTTCATTTTGCACTTACAGTTCATATGCATTTCTCAGTCCTTTTATTTCTTCAGGCGATTTTTTTTCGACTACTTCGCAATATTCGCAGAGTTTCTGAAGCACTGTAAGAACAAAAAAACAAAATATCAAGAAAATGCCTTTTTTAAAAGGATAATTTAATAACCAATGTTTGAAAAAAGTCAAAGTTCGAGAAATATTCAGATTCACAAATCGTTTTCATTGGAACTTATAAAATTCAATCAATTCTGAGTTTTAGATTTTGAACTAATCATACAAAGAAAAAAGCATAAAACAGTGTAAAATAGAACAAATAAATTAATCATAATTTTTAAAATTAATTGCACTTGAAAAAGGTCAATAATTAAAAATAAGGAAAATAGGAACAATAAAAAAATAACTCTTCTGAAAAACTCTAAAAATTCATTCATAAATTCCAAAATGTCCACAGATTTTCTATTTTATTGAATTTTCTTGTAGATTAAAAATGAAAACAATTATTTACAATAATGAATATACAGGTATTAAAAAATGACACAACTTCATATAAAATCAGACGAAAATCCTGATTTCGAAATTCCAAAGAAAGATAATTCAAAAATTTAAATGCAACAACGAATGAAAAAAAAAATACATTTAAGGATCATGTAATACAAAATTTTCATGCATGAAATAAGAAGATATATATCAATAAATTCTAGCAACTTCATTATTTAAATTGACAAATTACATTGTTTATAAATCATAAGACCTGAATTAGAAAATTTGAGTTATTAGTAATCGTTTGTAAATAAACAAAAATTCAATCCAAAAACTTACCTTCTTTATCACTTTTTTCCAAAAACATCACAATAGCTCGAAACCTTTGTATCTTCGAAATTTCTTTCAAATAACGAAAAACCCCTTTTCTTGCTTTGACGAAACCATCGCTCAGAACAAGAAGAATTTCAGTCAGATGATGACCTTCCAAAGAATTTTTGAAAATTTTCGACAGGGATTCCGGCTTTATTAACTGGAACCAAAATTATATCATCTTGAATTTTCAAAAAAAAAAAAAAAAAAAAAACCCAACATTACTACAAATACAGTTCACTTTAAAAATGGATTAATCAACGAATCTCAAAACTGTAAAAATACGCCATAAAAATTTCACGCGAGTTCAATAATTTTTCTTTGCTCTTCATAATAAATAAAAATTCAAAAAACTAAAAAAAAAAACAAAACAAAACCATATACTTTACCGACAAGTAATCAGTGCGAAATTTCATCGACTCGTCTTTCTTCCAGTGAAACAAAAATTCAACGCAAGTTTTCGGTACGGAAAGCGGTTCAGAACTTTCATGTATCATTTCGATGAGTTTGTTGGTATTCTTGAGCTCTGTTCCGATTCTCAAACTGATTGGTTCTTCATCTTCGGTTTCTGGTTCCCTGAAAATCAAACCTTTCTGCTCGTTTCCATAGATCGATTTTCTGGTGATATCAAGTTTTTCGACATTCGGAGTATTTTTCCTTGGCTCGCTTTTCCTTGCACTCAACAATTCTTTTTTCGGCTCCACATGTTCCGAAATTAATTTTGCTTTCCAAGCTTCTTTTCTTAAGATTGCTGCTTTCTCTTCCAACTCAGTTTTTCCGGCTCCTTGGAATTTTTTCTTTTCTTCGCTTTTTCGAGTTTTGAATTGTCTTAACGTTTTTGGGATGAGTGATTCTCCAGGTCCCATTTTTTCGATTGGTATTTTTACCATTGGAGACTGAAAAATTGGATTCGAATTGGATAATAACAAATGTATACATTGAATTTAACGTCAATTAAATACATCATTAAAATTTAAAAAATAATCCAGTTAAATGCTGATTAAAAAAAAAGTATTTTTTTAAATAAAAATTTTTACCTTTTGTGATTTAACATGAATGATAAGCATGGCAACTAAAAATATTTACGATAAAATGCAAAATATTAATTTATTTATGTGTGAAAAAACATGTAAATATTTATGATAGGCAAGAAATATTTAGATTTTTTGTACGTTTCTTTACATTTTCGGCTTCTAATAGTTGTTGCAGAAAATGATCACATGTTTTGCTAAGTTCTCTTCGAAGTTTTCAGTGGTAAAAAATAAAATATATTTTATTATAATAAAATAATAATAACATATTAATAATATAGTTGTGAATAAAGTAGAATAAAATAAATAATAAGTAAATAGTATTAAATTAGAATAAAGAATAAAATAAAGTACGAATAAAGTAGTGCCGAAAAAATTCAAATAGCATTGTGTTTCAATTGATTATTTATCTTGAAATGTAAACAGATTATTAATCTGTAACCATGTGTCATGTCGAATAATTTCTTGGTAAATTTCAAACTGCTAATTAAAGAAAATGAGATGAATCAAATTAAATTAAAGCAAAAGAAAATTAATAATAAATGCAAACTAATTGCAATTTTAGTTGAATTTTTTTTTAAATTAAATATAATTTTTTTAATTTAATTTGCATTTTTTTCAATTTCTTCATTTTTAGTTTAGTTTTCAAATAATTGAATGAAAACTAAAGAAAAATAAAATGGCGAAACATGCATAAGAAGTAAATATTTTTTATGGTCAAAAATTGTTGAAAATATTTGGGATTAAAAATAAAAAATCTCAAAATATTTATGATAAATCTAAAAGTGACGTAATATTTTTGTTCCATCAAAAACTTCCGAAATTTTATTCAAATATTTTTTATTGAAATAAATATTTTCGGTTGCCCTGATGATAAGAATACAAAATAGTTTCATTTTTTATACAATATTTGCACTCAAGTTTTTAGATTGTCTATAAAAGAGTCATGCCAAAAGTTAAAAAAATTTAATTATAAAATTATACCTGCGATTGCAAATGTGCAGGTTTAAGTACAGGTTGAATAACCTTCCATTTTCCAAGAGGAGGAACCCAGCTGGGAATTTCATTCTTTTTCTCTCCAGAAAAATCGAATTTATTTGCTTTTTCCAAGCTTGTTTTCTGTAGCAAGTTTTCATCTTTTTTCTTTTCAGCTACACGAGGCTGAAAACAAAACGTTAAAAATTTTTTTTAAATGTAACAAATCAATGTACTCAATAAAAATTTGCAAACGCAATTTTTTATAATGTCAACTGCAAAAGTTTTTAATTAACAAATTAAAAATTTTTTATGATTATCTTTTAAAACTGGCAATTCGACGATTTTTGCACATTGAATGAAAAATTATACTTTATTTTCAGTAACAAGAACTACGAAATTTAGAAAAACAATAATTGGTATCATGCAAAAATATTATGAACGAATATATAATCTAAAAAATAATAATTATAATATAGTTTATCAGATATGTAAATACAACGATTTTATTTTTGTTAAATAGAAAAAATTAAAATCGTAAAATATATACATACTTAGTTTATACAATAATGAATAATAATATGATAGTCAATGTTTTATTGAATCACGTATAAAATAAATGGATCAAAATAATTATACAATTACTAGAAAACTCAGTTTATCAAGCGTATCAATATAATTTGATATTTATAATTTGATTAGTTGAAATTGTAAAAAAAAAAATATACAACTGTAAAAAGACAAGCACTAGAAGTTCAACTATCAAATTATAGCTAAGAGTGAAAAAATACAAACTTCACTTACGTTAAGAATTTTGTCATTTTTCGTCAACATTGCTATTGCCTCTTTGTTGGTAGGCTCCAACAGCAATATTTTATCAAGATCCTTCTTGGCCTCTTTGTACTGTTTCAGTTCCATTCTTACTGTTGCTCTTCTGTAGTACGCTTTCACATATTTTTCATCGATTTGTACTGCAACAGTACAATCTGCTTCCGCTGAGTAGAAACTGTAAAGCAAAATGAATATTTCTCTTTAAGTAAATTCTTCAAGAAAATTTTTTATCTCATCATCGTTTATTAAATTCAAAATGATTATAAGATATGTAAAAAAAATTTTTTTAAGGAATCTAATATAATTAATTAATCTTATATATTTTTATGAGTTAAAAAAACTTTTTTATTTTACAGGTTGTTAGCAATATTTAAAATACCCATAACAGTAGAACTTTAATGACTTAAAAAAAGTTCAAATTATATGAAAATTTGTTAAAAAAGTGCTGCTTTAATGTAGCACAGAATAAATTGAAATTCCAAAATTTTGCCAAATACGTGATAACAAATGAACTTCATTTACGTAATTTTACAAACTTATAAATTGTATTAAAATTATTTTGAAATCCTCAACATAATTCAAAATATCTAAAAAGTGTATCTGAACATTGAAAAATAGAATAGATAGATAATAAACTTACTTGTTCAATTTCAAATGACAAAATGCTCGATTGGCGAAAAAAGTTGCGTCATACGGAAAAATTTTGATCGCTTCCGTATAGCAATTCAAAGCTTCCATCCACTGTTTTTTCTGAACAAAAGCGTTTCCTTTATTTTTCTCCTCAATAGCTTGCTGGCATTTCTTTTCTTGCTCTTCTTCTGACAATTTGATTCCTTCTTTCTTTTCTTCGACTTCTTTGCTCACTTTTTCCTACAAGCAATTGACAAAATTAACAAAAATGTAACTTTTCAAAGAATTTTCATATCAAACTGAATTCATAGCAATCTTGAATTAAAAAAGGTGTAAAAAATTTGATAATCAATGATCAGAACTATACATTTGGTTTTGGTAAATGATTGTGTCTGAGACTTGAAGTTGATTTTAATAATAAAACTGAGTTTGACTCCCAATCACATAATTTAAGAAAATGTAAGAGCTTACAGCATTGTATGCTTCCCACACATTATAGTCGTCTGACTTGATTCTATTACGATTGCTTGATTGTCTGTTTCCCTCTTGATTTCGATTTTCATCTTTTTTTTCTCCTCTGTCTCGTCTATTTTCTCCAAATCTATCTCGTTTTTCTCCTCTGTCTCCTCTACTTTCTCCAAATCCGTTTCCTTTTTCTCCAAATCCGGTTCCTCTTTCTCCAAATCTGCTTTGTCCTTCACGTCTATCTCGTCCTTCACCTCTGTCTCCTCTATTTTCTCCAAATCTGTCTCGTTTTTCTCCAGACCTATTCCGTTTTTCTCCTCTGTCTCCTCTGTTAGCATTTCTTTGGTCTACCATGTCCCTTACAGCATATTTTAGTTTTTTCGACCTCACTTCAGGCACATCATCCTAAAAATAAAAAGTGTTTTTTTTTTGAGGAACATAGTGAATAATAGTTATGTTCATTCTTCCATTGATGTTTGGTGAATATTCAAAATACTTATGTACATAATATTATGTTGTGTGACAATCAATTTTTGAAGCCAATTTCTTGAAAATCCACAGTACGAATGATGAAACAATGGGGAAAATGCATGGAAAAAAAAATCAAATTTGGCGACATATGTATTAAATATTTTCGAAAAAAAATTGATACATATTTTTCCATTTCTTTAAAAAATGATTATTTTAAAAGATATGTGAATTTTTAGTTTCGTATACATAGATATACTGAACATGCAAACGCCGCCACATCGTTATACTTTTTGAAACGTTGTGTTACCATCAATTTTTGAGATATGACAAAAAGAAAAAATACGTGTCTGATATTTTTTGATAAACTAACGATATCAACAATAAAAAAAATTGATGCAACTTCCCAATTATTTCTCCATGCTTTTGGCATATATTTTGCTCTCATTAGAAAATTATCAAGAACAACGTTAGTTGTAAAAAATTATACTCTAACACATGACGGTTATGTAAATAAAATTTGGAGAAAACCATCTTTGTTAAGTCTTATAACGCAATACATCGAGCAATGCTATCTTATAACGCAGTAAAGCATTGCTCGATGTACTGCATTATAAAATGCAACAAAGATAGTTTTCCTCAAGATTAATTTATATAATTTTGGGATTATGGCGAATTTTAATTTTGAAAAAGTGACATTATTATTATTGATTTCCTAATGAGAGCAAAGTATATGCCAAATGCTGGAATAAATGAATTTTATCATTTCCATTGCGGATTTTCAAGAAATTGTATCCAAAAAATAATCGTCATAAAACATAATATTACAAAGAACAAAGGAAAGTACTTTAAAAATTATCTCATTATTGTAAATAACTAAAAAAAATTGATGTAAAAAAACAAAATCATTTCGAGAATTGTTTACTCGTGACTCGAGTTATCAGTTTTTGTAAAAATTTCATCAGAAAATTTTTCATGTTAAGCTGTATTATTTATCATACTGATATTTAATTTTTTTAGTTTCCTTTGATACACTTTATTCATTTTTCTACCTGAATACAACATGTTTCAAAAATTTTTTCAGCTTTTTTTGACAGAAGTAACATTTGTAAGCATTCACGCTATTTTACATATAGAAAATCATTGAGTCATTGCAAATTTTTATTTTTTTTTCTTCTGAGATTCTAATTCAATATACATTTTAATTTCGTTATGTTGAATATTTAAAAAATGAAGGCCCTTGAAAATTTAATGTATTTTTAAATTAACATCATTAAAAAGAGCCTTCGCTATAAAAATAATTCTGATTCACAGTTGTGAAATTGTAATGTTTTTTGTTATTTATGGCAATATTTCAAATTTTTAAAGTTTTGGAGATCGATCGCAAAATTTTTCGAATTTCTAAATACTTTATTATTTATGGAGATGAAATAAACATTTAAATTGCACATTGAAATTGTTTGATTCCATTTTATTTTTCATGTTTTCGGTACTGGTGGAAATTTGAGAATCATGAAATGAAAAAAAAAAAGTAACAAAATTTTATTCAAAAAGTTATTTAAAAAATATCACATTTAAAGTCATATTACAAATTTGGCATGTAAGGTTTTTTTTTTGTAAATAGAAATTTTTATGTCGATACAAACATTAAAAAATGCATGAGTCATCATTATAATCAGATTAATTTTTTATATGTATAGAAATAAAATAACATATGGCAAATAAGAGGTCTAAACTGATATTAGATTATAAATCTTTATTTAAAAATGGTCACATGTGTAAAAATACTGTTATTTTAGTACCTTTTTTTGAAAGAACAACAAATTTTTACTTATACCGAAAGTTAATTAAAAATTTTCTTACATCTGCTATTTTGGATTCTAGCAATGCCTGGTCCTTATTTTTCATCTCTTTCTCCCAAGCACTTAAACCTGACAATTCTTTTTGAAGATCGTCGACATTATCTCTCATTTGCTTTTGAATTCGGATAGATTTCTCCATTTTTTGTTCGTTAAAAAAATTTGTGACACGTTAAAACTGGTTACAGCTTCATAATAATTTTCAACAATTTTGAGGTTCGATTTTTTCGCTATATATGTATGATATGTATATAACAACAGATAAACCAGATAACTTGACAGATAACTATTGTGACGAATCCAGATAATCTGATTATCTGATTACATCACATTACTGTGAATGTGATGTCACAAAGTTGTGATAGTCACTTTTTTGATAATCGCTCCTTAGTAATGTAATTATGGTAAATTTCGATCCTTGGAGCCAATGTTGTTGAATTGAAGTAGATTAATGATATGAATCTTCTCTTTTCATGTTCTTTTATTTTTTACATT
>JAPYZL010007389.1:0-18558 GCA_030522825.1 Platygaster orseoliae | reverse complement strand
GGAAACATTCATTAATCACGGATCAGGCAACTTTCTTCCCTGTGATCCGGGATTTATGAATATTTCCCTAGGGTTTTATTGATAACTCCCGCTGCTTTCCGAGTACTCCAAAAAGAGGATTTCTTTCCTGCGTTCCATAAAAACGAAGTGGCCACTTTTACACATGCATGGGAAAAAATATTGTATGCTACACAAGACAAAAAGGATGATTCCAACGAGTGCGATTGCGCACTCGCTTCGCTCGTGCCCAAACTTTGCACTCGTTGGAATCATCCTTTTTCTCCTTTGTAGCATAAATATCTATTAAACAAATAGTTTTTTTATATACAGATGATGTAACTACAAGAGGTTGTGTACAAAACGAACCTCAGATTTGCAGTGGCTATAAAGAACCAGACTTTTGTGAATTGTGTCATAAGGATGCGTGTAACGGAGGAGAAACGATCACCTTCAAAATCATGATGATGATTTTCTCATTCATCGTGGCTTTTTTCATCCATTGATATGTGTGTCATAAAGTTTTAATCTACAAAAATTTTTGTAACGAAAAATAAAGACTAAAAAACTGTGATCTGAGTGAGAATCTTTTGTTTTGAAGAAAAAACCCGAAAAATTATTAAATAAGTATTTTAGGATTTCATAAACATTTTCAAAAAACAGTAGAGTTATTGATTGATATTTGTTAAAATTTATAGAAAAATAATTACAAACGTGACAGAAATTTATTAATATTGTTCTCACGTTTCTACAAGTTTTTTACAGTTTTACAAAGATTTTCACGAATTTTAAAACATCTCTAAAAAATTTCAAAATCCAAATATTTGAAAAATGGAACCAGAATTTTGCATTCATCTATTTCTTTAATGTTATTATTTTAAGTACAAAAATATTTACACAAAGAAATTTCTGGAACTCGGAAGAGTGTGTTTCTAAAAATATATAAATATTATTTTTGAAAATTAGGATATATTTTCAATATTAGTAACTTTTATGGAATAAAAATAGTTTTTGAAAAAATAATTCATATTTTTTAATCTTTCATACTAGGAGAAATTTTTAGAAAATTTCTTAATTTTTTTGGAAAAGTTTCTGAAGATTTTTAAACATATTTTATCATTCATAAAATTCACTGCAAAATTTCGTTAACCACGAAACGAAATTTTTTACTTGTTGAAAATTTTCAAAGCACTCATCATTTATATAATAAAAAAAATCCATACTAAAAAATCATTAAAAAAATGCAAAAAAAAAACAATATTAAATCATAAAATAAGAAGAATTCAGATTAGGTTCAAAATATTTAGTTTTTTCTTCCACAAAATAACAATTATTATAACTTGAAAGGAATTTTTTCTGAAACTAAATTATACTACAAAATATATATAGCTAAAAATTTCCTTTAAGAAATCGTGGAGAAACAAATTTTTGTAAATAGTGATTTTTAAAAAAAAGACTGAAATCTACGAAAATTCTACAAGAATCTAAAAACTTTGAAACTTGGAAATAAAGTTTCAAAAAATGAAAACAGAAATTCATGAAAATACCAGAAAATCTTTCGAGTCATACAATTTCTCGAAAATACTAAAAGTCGTTGTATTCTATGAAAAAATTGCGTTTTTGAAAAATCTGTACAAATGTAAATGTATAAAAATACTATGAAACGATAAAAAATCTTATTAATACTAAAAAAATAAGAAAATTCAAGGGATGCATAAAAAATACTTAAAATTAACGTAGAATTTATTATCCCTAAAATCTATGAAATAATCTAAAATCTGTCGATATTTGCATTCTAGACTATATAATTTTAAGAATTGATTTATAAAAATCTACGACAATACTAGAAATCTAAAAAAACCTTCAAAAATTCTTTTGATTTTCGTAAATACTGTAAAATCTTTTCATACTCAAGAACTATGTAAAGAAAATTTTCTTAATAATATTATTTCACGAAAAATAAACAAAAGTGAATAAGATAAAAAAATAATTCATAAAAATAGCAATACTAAATAAAAAAATCAGCGAAATTCAAATCAAGTCCAGAATTTATTGACTTAACTTTAGAAGAATTTTTTCTAAAATGAAATTATAATCATGAATGTTCGACTTTACGATGTATAACTAAACATTCTTAAAGCAATAAAAATCTTAAATATAGCTAACAATGTTAAATAATAAATAATAAATAATATTGTCAACAAGAAAATTTCAATACTAGAGCTTATTAAATACTTAAAATTTGTGTACTATGATTTTCTCAAAAATATTTCAAAATTTGACTTACAGATAAATCCAAAATAAAATCGGAAAATCCGTCAAGCTGTAAAAAAACACTAAAAGAATGAGAAAAAAAAGTCTCAGTTACTTAGAAATCACAAAAATTGAATTCCGCACGGGTAAAAATGGTTTGGTTACAGCAACCATTAATTTAGTAAAATATGGACCCATTGAAGTTCTAGGTACTACAACAAAAACTTTAGTTATGAAAACCAAAAGTTCTGTTATAGCAACTCATGCTCAATTTTTATGACTAATATTCAAGTTGCAATAACCAATCATTTGGTTATTATACCTGAAGTTTTGGTTGTACTACCCAAAACTTTAGTGTGATTATATTTTACTAAATGAATGGTTGCTGTAACCAAAAATTTCTCTCTTTGCAATACATTTAAAACGAACATGGAAAAATATGCAACTTTTGACTCCAAAAAAATTGGAAAATCGTACTCTCGTAACCACATCTTCAAGGATTCAAAATTACAAAATCCTAAAGGAGATATGTATATATTTTTTCGAAAAACTACTCCCGAAAATTTTATTTGCCTACGCCTTTGGTGTAATGCATTACGTTATCGATGATCAAGCACAAAATTGAACAATTTAAGAAAAAGCGTTTTTTCATAACTTTCACTATAACATAACACTACTTTTAGAATATTTATTTATGAGTAACTCGATTCTCGCTGAACGAATAAATCAAACTTCACTAAAGCTCGGAAAATTCTCTCTGATTTTAATCACGGGAGCTTGACAATCCTTCTTTTTCCGCACGTCAAAAAAACTTGCGGTGTCAAATAAAAATGTCCCGCAATGTCCATTATAGTCACCGAGTTCATCCCAAAACAACATCTGCCGCGCATTAATCGAAACAATATGCAAATGCCGCATGACCTGAATTTTATTGCACCTCGTATACGCGGCAATTCGCGTTTGTTACACGTTCGGGGATTCAATTAATGCGAGAACGAATTACGGGTTGATGAATTTGCATCGTCCCCAAAGCTTTTTCATGACCCCCGCGAAAATCCTTTCACGTATCGATGCGAATTCACAAAAAATTCATTACCAGAAGCATCCGGAATGCGCATATCGATCAAACCTCGTTTCCCGGTTCAAAGTTTTCCGAGCAGAACGAAAATTTCCTTCCTTTGAACCCGGAGCATTATGTTGGTCTAGAACTGGGCTAACGAGCTTAGACTGAATTTAGAGGTTACTGGATTTTGCGAGACGTAAAATCAAAGGATGAAGCACCCAAGGGATTTATCAGACTTATGATGGGATATAAATGCGTATTCTTCTTCATTATTTTCTGTTTTCGCGGTGGATTATCTATTTGTGGAGAATTGAGAAGTTGCAATAATTTTTTTTATCGCTGATATCGTTACCCAGGTAAAAATGAGTAGATATCTGGAGATCTACAATAGATCTCTGGATATATGTAGGAGATCTTTAGATATCTACTATAGATGTCTACAGATCTCATTTGATCTTGTAATAGATAACCGTAGACTTACATAGATCTACAGGTAGATCTCTGAATATCTATTCGTAGATCACCATAGATTCTTATAGATGTACTACTAGATCTCCGTATATCTTCGTAGATCTACTTGTAGATCTCGGTTGATTTCAATAGATCTGTTGGTAGATCTACGAAGATCTTTATAGATATATTTGTTCATCTTGGTCATTTTCATATATCTGCTAGTAGATCTTTGTAGATTAACGTATATCTACAAGTAGATCTCTATCTTTCATCTTTCGCCATACATATCTATCTATAGAGATGTACCCAAATCTGGGATCTCTGTAGATCTCATGTAGATATCAAAAGATCTACTTATTTTTACCTGGGTAGTTTATCAAAAAATATCAGACATGTAATAATCATTCCTTCGATCTAATGTGGAGCAAAAATTTTTGAATAAATGAACGTTGTCCTCTTGATTCGTATTTATTTATTTCTTTTTCCAAGCTTTCGACTTCTTGTTTTGAGTCCTCCTCAGAGTTCATTTCTTTTCTTTCAAATCGAGCAAGAATTCCCATCAAATAAAATAAAATTCATATGCCCATTGCGTGTCTGTACGTATTAAAACGATCTCGGATTGAAAAATCCACATCTCTTCCATTATTCCTTCTTTCTTCTCTCTTTTTATGAATCCAAATATAATATCTATATCAGACATGTGTTTTTTCTTTTTGTCATATCTCAAAAATAATCTCTTAAAAAATCTCTTTTTCAAAGAAATAAAACAATATGTATCTATTTTTTTCTAAAATCATAGACACATATTTTGCCAAATTAAATTTTTTTTTTTTCATACAACTTCCTAATTATCGATTAACTGAATTTTTTCAATGATTTTTTAAGATCGATAACGTGTCATACAAGTGTTTGGAAACCTGACAGAAATTTGTATAAATTTCAAGCTTTTGAATAAATTTTCAAGAAAAATTTCCAAAACAAAACAAAAAAATATGTTCTTCTTAGTGTGCGGTCACTCGGAGCCAATAAAGTGGAAAGTCCAATTATAGTAAAACAGTCTATTTATTAACAATTTTCACGGAGCGATCTCAACTTTTTAAAAAAATATGATTAAATCATTTTTTGATTGTCATTTTTCCAATTAAAAATTACGGAAGTGTTTTCTATTTTTATGCTCCTCAAAATACATAAAACTGATGCCAGTTTAAACCAACAAAAACAGAAACTCGAGTTACTAGTTTTTTTGTGCTTCCGTAGTACTTTTATTTCTTTGTCAGGAACGATCAAAAAGAACGAGCTGGGAACTTGAAACTTTGAGGAGTCGGGGAAAAAGTAGCGAAATTTCGTGGGATCCTCGGTATAAATTCGCAAAGACGACGTATCACTGCGGTATAAAACTTTCAGGCGCAAAGTTGCGGTCGGATAGTTTGCATTTTTGATATTTTGAAGATGATACTGTTTTCTTCTCTTCACTTATTTTTTCTCGAGATTCAAACAATTATGAAAAATCTAACGTACATGAATTCTAAAATTAAGTGATATTAAAAATGTAAGTTTTTTGAATCTCTAAACTTATAACGAATTTTATTTTTATACATGAATTTTGATATCAGTTCGCCAAAGTTTCTAAGAATTGAAATAATTAGTCCAGTTAACATGATTTAGATTAGATTAAGAATAATTTTTTTACATTTTAATAATCTAAACTTTTGATGTAAAATTTGTTCCCTCGTATTTTAATACAAGAATTCCAAAAAAATTAATATTATCATTAATTAATAATAAAAAAAAATTAGTACAAGAATTCCAAAACTCAGAAATTTCAGATGATATAATTAAAATGATTTCTTTCAAAAATATATCCAAACTATTTCAAAAATGTTTAATTCTGACAATATTCTTACATCTTTCAACATATTTAATATCTTTAGTTATATTTCTATAAGTTGCAAGTTGGAATTTATGGTTTACATTTTTTAATAATAATAATAATCAATAATGTTTGCATAAATATTACTGAACAGTATTGATAAATTGTGATTTTTTCAGAAATAGAAGGATTTATTGACTGTAAATTTTTAAAAGAAAAAAAAAGGAAATCGTTGAATCCTGAATAATGGCTCTGAATGAACATTTTGGTTCTGATTTGAATATTTCACAAAATCATTTCATTTCCATTGTTCTCCGAAATCTACAGTATAATTGCTTAGTTAGAAATTGCATGTCCTTAAGGACGAAACTCTGACGCCAATTCGGTCCTCAGCTTATCTATAATGATCCGAGACCTCCCTGGAAACCGCGTTAACCTCGCGCAAAATGTACGCCACAAAATGAAAACCGTGCTCAATCACGCAACCACGAATGGTGTTTTCGATGGAAAACGCGATATCTTTTACCTGATGAACCGCTATAACTATTTCGAATAATTTTCCGAGTAAAAACGTATGCATGACTTTACATATCTTTGTTCAGTATCTCGTATATAAAAAATAAGACATTTATAGCGGATAAAATTTATATTTTATTGAAATAGCTATATGAACTTTGTACTATTTGTCGGTTGTTATGTTGAATGTTCTGGTTTCATAATAATGTATTTATGTATTACAAGGTTTCTGTTCTTCAACTTTTAAATATTTTTCTAGTTTTATTTCATTATTTATATTATTCAAGTCTATCATACTATTGCTTCAGAAAATGCACCTAATTTATAAATTTAGAATTTGTCGTTTTTAAATTTGCATAATTTTGGGATTTTATTGCTCCAATTTCAGTCTCTTGACATCTTAATTTCCGTAGCAAAGTAAATTTTGGAATTCGCATTATTTAAATCAAATTCTCAAATTCTCGATTTCTTAGTTACACAACAGTAAAATTGAGTGGGACATTGGCTTTCAAAGCAGTTTTTCCATGTTTTGAAAGAGTTTTTTTATCGCACTAAAAAAAAGTAAGAATTGAAAGGTTCAGTGCAACGTTTGCTCGAAAAGTATGTAACGATTCCAAGCTGTGACACGTTTTTTTCCTTTTAAGGGCATTATTCTTCTTTTCATAGCCCCGCGATAGAAATTCTCCGTGTCCTAATCAATGTCGATAGCCCGCTGCGAGGAGGAAAAATTGGCCGTTTTATCGAGTCTGCGAAAATGGCCTCGTAAAACTTTTGATTAAAGGACGCATTTTATGGTCTCGCTTTTTCACGGGTTTGCGGAGACAACGGGGAAGAAATTATTGCGCCGCGAAGATAAAGCTTATAACATTTATACACTTTACAATAACAAAATTTTGTTATGTAAAGTGTCGAAAATAAATAAGAAAGATTAGGAAAAATACAAGATTTAAGTATTTAAAATTTTTAATTTTTATAAGTTCGAAAAGCTTTGAGAATTTTCTAAAAATTGAAGTGATTTTTAGAGATCTCAAAATTTAGAGAACTTGGGAAGTTTCGATTCTTTGACTTTTCACTATGTTTAAAAATTTTTCAGTTTTCATAATTTATTGATCTTATATAATTTTCACATGAAAAATTTTCCCTTTTCAAGGCCTATTCAAGTACACATTTTAACAATAAATAAATAATCAATCAAATAAAACATCGTCAAAATAAATTACAACAATATTTCATCTTACACTTACATCATGAACAAACAAGTGTGACGGTGCATTTAAAATCATGATTCCAATGGTATGCACAAATAAAATCCGTTTTCTCACGATATAATTTTACCACGTCCATTCTAATTTTTACAAACTTGTGAAAATTTTTTCCTTCAGATTTGAAATAAAAAATTTCCATATAAACGATAATCCATAAATTTTAGACTTTGGAGGATAATTTTTCGGTTCAAAGACGTTGAAAAATGAAAAACTCAAGTACTGTGTTCATAAATTTGAATTCCATTGAATATTTATCATTAAAGCTATGTATAAATTGACAAGCATTAAATAATCGATGATTTAGTTTATTATTTTCAAACATTTTTTATTTTTTCAATTTTTGCCATGCATGAAATTTTCCATCGATTGTACGAAGCTTAGAAACCAAAAAACGTTGATGTTAAAACACTTTATTCTTTCAAACGTTCAATGATGCCATTTTTAATAATTTAAAAAGATGATTGAAATTAAAAATATGTTGACAAAATTTACAACGTTGAAAAATCACACGAGAATTTTTTTTCTGAGATTTACCATCAATGATTTAAAAGTTCAAAATAGTGAATTCAGCGAAGACCCTAAAAATTGTCGAAAAAAAAAAAATTCATTAAATCATCGAAGGTGAAATTCGTCGTTATAAAAAAAGGTCGAACTTTTAAGATTCTTGTAATAAAAACTTTTTTCATAAAATTTTCTTTCTTGTGGAAATATTTACAAAACATTTTTTTCATAAATATTCCAGTTCATAAGAAATGTACAAGACATAAATATTTTCTTATAAAAAATTTGAAATTTATTACAAAAACGTCACTGGTTTTTATTAAAAGTTTTTTTATAATTTGAATTTTTAAGGTCGACCTTATAAGAAATAAAATTCTTATAAGAAATTTCTAACTGTTATTAGAATTTTGCTATTTCTTATAAGAATCAAAATCACTAGTATATAATTTTTTTCGGTGAATTTTCGAATTTAGAATTTGAATCATTATTTTGGAATCTAGAAATCAAATTTCAGAATTTGAATAAGAATTTTCGAATTGAGGATTCAAATTTTAGAATTTAAAGCAGAATTTCTGAATTTAGAGTTCAAATTTCAGAATTTGAATCAGAGTTGTCAGAATTTTTTAGTTCTTCAATTTTTTTACTGAATTCAATAAATTCTTAAATTCATTATTCAAATTTAAGAATATGAATTAGAACTTTCAGAATTCAGTAAAGTTTCACAGTGAATTCTTCCAATTCGTTCTTTCTTTCAGTGAATTCTTGAATTGTTTTCCGTGAATTTTGAAATTAGGATTTGAATCAGAATTTTCAAATTTACAATTGAAATTTTTGAATTCAAATCAGAATTTTTTAATTTAGAATTTAAATTTTAGAATTTGAAAAAGAGTTTTTGAATTTAGAATTCGAATTTCAGAATTTGAAAAAGAGTTTTTGAATTTAGAATTCAAATTTCAGAATTTGAATAAAAATTTTTGAATCCAGAATTGAAATTTCAGAATTTGAAACAGCATTTTAACTTTAGAATTCAAATTTCAGAGTTTGAATCAAAATTCTCAGAATGTTTGTATTCTTGAATTTTTTAAAAATTCCTTGTTAGGGGCTTCGTCAAATTTGTTTTTTCAAGGTTTCACATTATTTTTGGTAAATCTCTGAAAAAAATTTTCGTGTGATTTGTCAACGTTGTAAAATTTATGGACATATTAAAAATTAAGAATTTAAAAAGTTTTTGATTTAACTAAAACCCAAAAATTTCTGGATTGAGAGACCAACACTTTAGAAAAATTCAAGTACGATTTCAATGAAGAATAATAATTTATACAGTATGAGATATTTCATGCATTTTGCATGTCGCTCTAATAAAACTTTTTATAGGACGCTCGAGGGGACATTTTTTTATTCGGAAATCGATCATCGTTTAGCGCGCAAACAACCTTTTTTTTATCGAAACAACACCGGAACCGAGACACTATCGTTATTTTGTTGATTTTGCTGCTGATGATTTGGAGCGACGATCAATCATTTGGGATAATGGAATTACAAAGTTGCGAGATTCGGAAAACTTCACTTAATTTTGACCTATAAAACTGACCTACAAATTTTGGCAATAACTCGTTCCCCCGGAGTCATAAAAAAATTAAAATTCGTTTTCAAAAGAGCAAAAAGGTTTTTGGAATGAAACCAAAATTTTATGATAAGTTTGGAAAAATTCTTTCACGAAGGACTTTGACGGAATTGCGAATTTCCGAAAATTTATATTGACGATATTTTTGATTTTGAATTTCCTTGTTTGTATGAAAAATTTCTTAAAAATGTTAATAAACTGAAAATTCGTGACAACTGTAATAAAAAATGAACACTTTTTATTGATTTAACGTAAGAATATTTTTTTTTTAAATGAATATAAAAATGAAGGAGACGAAAATTTGTTTAAAATCGATAATGTATAACAAATCGCAAGTCTTTATTAAATCAATTGTAACTTTTTTGAAAATTAAATATACCAGGAAAAAATTACAGAAATTTTTTGGAAATATCAAGAAATCGCGAGTTTTTAAAATATTCGTTAAAATCATCGAAATTCTGGAACGATGGAATTCATAAAACGCAAGAAAAGTTTTTGAATTACATTAAAAAATGTTGCTTCAATTCCAATTTCAATTTAAGATTCGGTTACTTCGAAGTTGTAATATTTTTTCCCCCTCCACACAAATAAAATCAAGTTATTTAGATCAATTTTTCAATAAAAAATGGCAGCATAAAACGTTTTAAGAAGAATGATTCGACGCTTCCAAAAAGACAACAGTTAATGTAGCGTAACTTTGAATGCACTTTGCATAAAAGGTTACACGAGTTTATATGTTTTTTATGTATCAAACCGTATGAAAAAAGACGTGTTTTCTTGCGCAGCCATAATACATATTTTTGTCTTCTTTCTCACGATGGAACCACGTGCAGATTTTTTTCTTCACTAAAGCACTCTTCTGAGAAAGGAGAATATCTTTCCACAATTTATGTTTTATCGTGTTGTTTCTAAATTTAGCACGATTTCGGTTAGGAAATCCAAGCGAGTTCAATTAATAAAAACTCGTACTTTTAAGAGTTTTATTTTAAGGTTTAATTTTATTTATTTAAAATTTAAACCATTTTATAAAAACGTCTTTTCTAGTAGTATTTCAATTTTTCTAAAATGAAAATAAAATATAAAAACATAAAGTAAAAGATATAAAATATAAATATAAAAATTATTTAAATATAATATAAATTTATTATAACCATAATACAAACATATTTATAATAAATTTCAAATAACTGATATGAATATGAAATAAACAAATTACATTTATATTGTTTTAAAAATTTTATCTACATTTTTACATAATACGGTACACAAGTTTTAGAAAAGTGAATGATATGGAAAAAAATATTCTAGAAAAATACATCGATTATAGAAAAAACAAGCTTTAAAGAAACAAATGAAATAGAAAAAAATGTTTTGGAAAAATACCTCTATTAGAAAAACAGAATTTTAGAAAAAGTTTTTTTAGAAAAAATCCCAACTTTTGTCAAAACACAGTATAAAAACTCTCTTCTCTAAAAACATGAAAATTTCTCAAAATTCCACATTTACATAATTTTTTTTTTTTTTTTGAGTACCAAAACATAATAATTAGAATTTTGATATATCAACATGTTTTCAAACATTCTTAAGACTTATTCTAATCAATATTTTTCTAATGCAAAAAAAAATTCGATTTCGTAAATATATTGTGAAAAAATCATGTACTTTTTAACTTCAAAAATTCTTAATATTTCCCTAAAAAATTAACATTTTTTCAAGTTTTTCCAAAAGCTCTAAAAAGACAAAATTATTGGAAGATTTTTCTTAATTGATATTTTATTTATTATTTTCTTAATTTTTGGAAGAAACAATTCAAAAAACAGAAATATTACCCCTTAATTGGAAAATTTTAAAAAAAGTTGTAATATACACCAAAACCCTCAAAGATTATTTAAATTTCTTATAATTTAGTACTTTTTAAGTTTTTTTCAAAAGCGTTTAAAATGGATGATCGAAAAATTATAAAATTGATGTACGTATACTTCAAAATGCTTGGAAAAAATAAAAACTCAAAAAATAAAATGAAGATAATGATACAAAAAAGATTCAATTTTTATTCACAAACTATATAACATAAAAAAAACTGCAAATTTTTACAATTACCAAATGAAATTTTCATATATTGTTTGAAAGCCTCAAAACTGATTCCATTTTTATAAATTATTTCAAAAATCATTTAATAAAATTCGAATTACAATTTTTGAATACTTTCAAAACTATACGATCGAAAAGTTCAAAAATCTGAAACTGTTTTCCAAAATTCTGATTGCAGATTTGATTTTTCTTAAAATTTGAACATTTCGATATTTTCATCAACAATTTTCAGAAAAGCTCAAAATCTTCAAAAACACTGTGATATTAATAACAAAAAAAAATCAAATCATGAAAAAAAAACGATGTACCCTAAAACCCTTCGAAATTCTCTAAATATAAATAATTTCAAAAATAGTTCAATAAAATTCGAATTACAATTTTTGAACACTTTCAAAACTGTACGATCGAAAAGTTCAAAAATCTGAAACTATTCTCCAAAATTCGGATTGCAGATTCGATTTTTCTTAAAACCTGATCAATTCGGTATTTTCATCAAAAATTTTCAAAAAAGCGCAAAATCCTCAAAAACACTGTGATATTAGTTACAAAAAAAATCAAATCATAAAAAAAAAACTAATATACCCTGAAATCCTTAAAAATTCTCTAAATATAAATAGTTTCAAAAATCATTCAATGAAATCCAAATTACAATTTTTGAACACTTTCAAAACTGTACGATCGAAAAGTTCAAAAATCTGAAACTATTCTCCAAAACTCGGATTACACATTCGATTTTTCTTAAACTCTGAACATTTCAATATCTTCCTCAAAAATTCTCAGAAAAGCTCAAAACCAATATGATATAAAAAATTTAAAAAAACTAAACTCATTTTCAAATCACGAAAAAAAAACGATATACCTTAGCTCTTCAAAACTCTCTAAATTTGTCACAATCAACATTTTTAAATGATATCCAAAGCCCCAAACCGGACGATTGGGAAAAACAGTCGCGTCTTACCGGCGTGCGGAAAGTTGGAAAAAGGGGTTTTTCGTTTCGCACTCGAAAAGCCGAGGCACATTACGGTCGTTGCGTATATTTCGTTAAAAAAATGCGAATTTACTTTCTCGCTGACGATGATTTATGCTTTTTGAGCCGCGAAAAAAGTACGCCGAGTGCTCAGACGGAGTCACGGCGTTCGACTGCATAGAACGCAGGGGCAACTTTTGCCCCACTGTAACTATGACCTCATCCTCCTGCACAGTCCACACAGGCGCCTCCCACGCAAGAGGCGCCTACACCCCCCGCGTGCTCAAGTATGTACGTACTGTATATTCTGTATGTACGTAAGCTACATTTCGGAAACTGGGCTTTCGAGGCCGGGCCAAAAGAAAAATCGAAAGATGCCGCATCCTTTGTTCCGTCTTTCGAGGCTTTTGAAATTTTTCGTAGAAAATAAGTTATCAAAAGAAACATGAAAATCGACATTTAAAAAAAAATTTACCCTGTGACATTCTTCCTATATTTATGAAATAAAAAATAGCAACAAAAAATTAAAAAAAAAACTGAAAAAGTTAACTTTATAATTTGTTTATTCATTTTTTTGAATGGATTTACAAGAAATACATTTTTTAATTTATTGTATATTATTTAAAGGAAAAAAACTCAAACTGAGAAAAAATATTGTATATTAAATATAATAAAACTCTCCACAAAATATAGAATTGCAATAAATTTCAAATAAAAGAATAATCATAAATTCAGTTTTGTTTCGTGAGAAAAAAATCTGCTCCACAGTGGGCACGAAACCCCACAACCTCTCGATTTCCGGTCGAGTGCTCTACACTTGAGCTATACGGGGCATTCTAATCTCACGAAACATTTACGTTGGATTTTCCAACCAAGTATGAAATATTATCTTATTACTGTTACTTACTTACTTACTTATTACTGGAAAATTCGGTTTCAAAAACAGTAATAAGATAAAAGAATAATCATAACATTTGTTGTCGAGAGGGTTTTTCACAACAACTTCGTGTTATTTTTAAGAGTTTTTATTATCTTTAATTCAAACAAATTCAAGAACTAGCCGGAACCTTAAACAAGGAATCTATTGCTTTTTCTATTGTGTCACGTGTGTGTGTATGTGTGTATGGAGCGGAACACTAGCTCAAATGTGTCGAATGCGTCACTCCACACGAGTGGTGTTGTGTGTATGTTGTGAGTTTATGTCCAATGAGTATTTATGTTCAATTAAATCCATATCGAAATACGCCTAGTTCACTGACAACATTTTTTATCATAAGATTTTCAATAAAAATACCCAATACATAAAAATGCATGAATCTACAAAAAAAGTATAAAAAACTTTATATTTATCCAGTATCACGCATATAATTACAAAAAGCAACAGAAAATTATAAACAATTGCAACGTAAATTGCGCCCGAAAATTCCAAAAACAAATACAAAAGAGCAAAAAAAAACTTTGTGATTCTATTTTTACAATCATGCAAATTCAAGTACGTGAAACTACCTCAAAAACTTTTCTTTTTTATTCACTACTTTTTAATTACAACTTTCCGGGTTCCCCAACTTTTTTGGCAAATGAAATTCCGAAATTTCCGCGGCACGCGCGAAAGTGAACTACGTACGAAAGTCGCGAATTAATTCTAGTCACAGAATGTTTATTCTCGACTCTGCATTCAAGAAAATTCACCACGATGAAACGCTAACGTGGGAATGCTAATTCAATGTGACAAACTGCGCAAGAATTCACTGCGTCGTTCAACAAGACAAAAGATTCTTCTTGATTTTCCGAACAATAATATGTCAAGCGATTATTGAGATCATTCAGTTCGATTAAAAGATTAAGTTTCAGAAAATCATGTTCGATATCAACAAATCGAGCGATACTTTCGAAAAAAAAAACAAATCTACGAAAATTTATTATTTGTCAATGAAATATCAACTTTTACTTCAATGCACTTCAATTTTACTATTTTTTTAACAACCTACCTTTTTATATTCCTTATGAATAAAGTAGTAAAACTCCCTTTAAAAAATGATAATGACCTCTAAACGTAAATAATAAAACTTTCATGAATATGAACTGCATTTTTTAATTTTCTCATCTTATTTACATTGAATTTTTTCTAGACAATTTATTTTGAAAGAAGTTCAAACAAAATTCGATTGAATCGTAAAAAGACTGAAAATAGGTAAAATCAAGGAACTGAAGTGGGCATTCTAAAGGGGCTCTTAAACGAACTAGAAACGTTGGTCTCAAGAGTAATTAAGTCTCTTGAATGTTCTGATTCGTTCCCAGGTGGAGAATTTCCTGTGATTACCTTACTTTCTACGAGTTTCGTCACACATTTTGAACTGTAATTTTCGAATCTAATAATAAAATTTATTTCCAACTCCTATTCTCGACCTTTGTTCCCTAGTTTCATTGGCCAATTCGCAACTTTGAATCGGTCGTGAAAACGTTCTTTCGAAAACTATCAGGGTAATGGGATTTGCGGATAATTGCTAAATTTATGTTCAAACTTTTTTGCTCCCAAAACGAAAATGTTTGTGGTTTTAAATGGTGTTAAAATATATATTGTTTTTTCAATTCTTTAGAATCGATTTCATGCGTCAATGGGTCCCCGTGAAAAAGACAAATTACGGTACTCACGAAATGCATTTTTCACGAGGCCACGAGAAATCACTAGGCGTTGTTCGTTACGAATGAAAAAAAAAAAAGGAAAAAAGAAACTTTTGTTTCTTCCTGGCATAAAAAACGACCGAGGACGCGAGGAGCGCTCAAAGGGAACGAGGTCGTCGTCTCGACCCGGGAGATATTGAAAACCACAACATCGCAGGCACAAAGACAAACCACGAATGAAACGAGAAAAAATCCGCAATGGTTTCAAATTTTTTCGGTTAAGTAGAAAATATTTTTGATAGTAAGTAAATCTCGAATTTGAGTTTTTTGAGAAAAAAAAACTGATGTTTGAATTTTTTACTTTAAAATTTTTTGACAATAGAGAATTTGATTCGAAAAAATTTTTGAATTCACTTTAGATGTAAACTAAAGAATTTTAAAAAATGAACAAGTGTTTTTTCTTTTTTTGATAGACTGAAAAGTGATGGAGTTTCAGAGGTTTTAAAAAAATGATGTGACTTCACGGTCCATGTGAAGACAATAGAAATTTATATGGATCTTGACGTCGCACACCCAACTCTAGATTTTTAAAACCTCTGTATCTCCTACAGTTCTCGATCAATCAATAAATGAAAAAATACGTGTCAATTTTTTTTTCAATTATCTAACAGACGTATATAACATAATTTTTTTGTCAATTTCCCTATTGTGAATTTATAAATTGGGTTTATTCATATTTTTCAATCAAAATCTTTGAATTTTTAACTTTTTCGCAAAATCATGCTTTTTTTATTATGACTAGATTAAGTTTGCGCGCCATTGCTTTCTCATTGAACAACTGAGTTGCTTTTACAGAAAAAAAAACAGATTGTAAAATCAACCCATCAAACGTTATGTTTGAGATTTATTGGTTTGCTTGCAGTCTGTACGTACTTGCGTACCGTATAGCGGGGTCTACAATGGACTGAACGCAACGCAACGCAACGACGAAACGCAAAAGTTGAATGTAAACCAACATTGCTCAGCTTGCGTTGCGTCGTTTCGTTCAGTGTTCTGCGTCCATTGTAGACCCCGCTTATAACGTGCTAAAAGTTGTAAAAATGACAGTTATCGTGTTACGGTTATCTGGTATTTAGATGTATTTATTTACTAAAGTATTTATTAAATTAGTTCGTTGTTCACGTAAGTTTTGGATCATATAAATGATTTGTACATTAAGAATTAATTGAAAAAACAGATTATTGAAACGCATATATTTTTTCTATAGGGGACAGTCTTTTACAAATCGTACGGATTTGGACCAAATAAATTTCCACCTCTTCAAATCTCCTCAATTTTTTTTTACGAAGTTATGATAAAAAGACACGTAAACGAGGTTTTTGTTCAAAAAAATTTTCTTTCGAAAATATGGCCATGTGAATTTTAATGCTTTCTCCCATTCTGTTACATGTTAAATTCTTTGGTTCTACTGATGATATCGTTATAATTTTTTTTTATCTTGAAGATAATAATATCAGCTTTCAGTCTTGTAAGTGTTCTACCTTGAACTTGAGTACTTTCAAAAAGACAACAATTTAATTGTTTAAACAATATTATCATAATGTTACTCACAATGAAATCGATGAAAAAAATTACTGTTGTATTCGTAATGTTTTTAGCTACAAAAGCCATTTTTCAGAAAGATGGGGCCGTTATTAGTTTAATTGTAGGAAAATAATTTCAATTGCGCTTTACGTATGTAACGCGGGCAGCGCGCTGAAGTACTGAGCGCATGAAGTTTTATTTAGAGTCAAAAGAGTAACTTCAAAAATTATGAAACGGAGCAACATTTATGCATTCATTTATATGTTTATTCTACTGTTTTACAACTGTACAATAGTATTTTATACAAACGAAGTACGCACCATGCTTATAAATATAATCAAATCTAGGAGAATAAATATTATTAATCATGTATCGAGAGATCACTTTTTTTTAAACGTTTTTTTTATTTCGGAAAATTAGAAGCGGAAAATGGTACTCAGAAAAATGGATTTGGAAATATGCCATGTGGAAAAATGGATTTTCGGAAAAATGACCGGCAACGGTATAAATCACAAGATATATAATCTATCTGTACTTCAGCAAAAAATAAAAAAAAATTTGAGCAAAAAAATATATATTGAAATTCTTAGCATTTTAACACAAATAAATAATCTGATTAATTCATGATCTTCGTTAACTGAAATTAGATGTAGACTGAGAGAAATGGTTTTATCAAAACAAATAAAATTTAGTTAAGATGAGTAAACTATAGTAGATGCATAAACGACTACAGATTTTTAGTCATTCGAAAGAAAGTTAAGAAAAATTGACTAAATATCTGATAAGTTCTAAAAAAAATATTTGTGTTTGCATTGTGCATGTTGTGCATTCTACAAGGTCCCGGATTCGAGAAAAATGAATTTTCTTGGAGAAGGTTCCCTGGTTAAGCGAGTATATAAAATACAAATTCGCATCTTGCGGGTTTCTGAGGCGCTCAGATTTTTTGTTGCTAAATTATGATAGCAGTAGGTCGAAGAGTGACTATGCAAAAAATCGGCACTCTACCAGGTCCCGGATTGGAGGAAAATGCATTTTCTTGGAAAAGGTTCCCTGGTTACGCGAGTAGTTGAAATAAAAAATCGCAACGTGCGGGTTTCTTTGGCAATCACATTTTTTATTACTGAATTATGATATCAGTAGGTCGAAGAGTGACTATGCAAAAAATCAGCATTCTACAAGGTCCTGGATTCGATAAAAATGAATTTTCTTAGAGAAGGTAACCTGGTTAAGCGAGTAGTTGAAATAAAAATTCGCATCTTGCGGGTTTCTTTGGCGATCACATTTTTTATTGATGAATTATGATATCAGTAGGTCAAAGAGTGACAATGCAAAAAATCAGCACTCTACAAGGTCCCGGATTTGATAAAACTGAATTTTCTTGGAAACAATTGCCTCCAGAATGAGGTTTATGCTTATAGTTTAAATAAAAATTCGTATCTCTCTAGTTTTTCGGGCCCACATATTTTTGATTGCTCAATTATTATAACAGTAAGCAGCTCCGGACCTAGGGGGGCATGGGGTTGATGGGTTACCCCCCCCCTCCCGAAATTTTTTTTTGTTATTCAAGGAATCGAATCCGATTATTTGATGACAATTTTTTTTTTTTTTAGAAAATAAAAGTTGAAAATTCTGAAAACCCCCTTTGAAATAATTTTTTGGAACTGCCCCTGATATACACAAACTTAATCACTTCTTTTACTCATAGTTAGCATGGGAATATTTATTCATATTTTTTCACTTAGCTTGTTACAT
>JAPYZL010007385.1:0-13564 GCA_030522825.1 Platygaster orseoliae | reverse complement strand
TTGTTTATCAACGATGTTCGGCGAGTGGGTGGGGAGGAAGGGGGGAGGGGGGTTAGGGGATTTTTTGGAAAAAGGGACAAGGGGCATTTTTATTAATTTTGGTTTTTATACATTGGCGATGTTCGGAGAGGGTTGGGGGGAGGGGGTTGAATGGGATTGAATATTTCAATATAAAATATTTCAAAAAATCTTAAGAAAAAAACCGTAATAAAAGAATATAACATAGAAAACGAAGAGTAAAACAAACTCTGAAAATACAGTCATGAACTAAAGTTAAAAAATACAAATAACCTGAAAAATTTGGAAAGACTTTTTTTTAGAAAAACTGTTTAAGTATAAAATATTCTTATTAAACAAATTTTGTATAAATTTTATACAGAAGAAAATTTTTGTGAAAAATTATATTCTAAAAATTTCTACAGGAAACAAAATATTATAAGGAGAACTTTTCTCATGAGGTTATTATTTTAAAAAAGTTGTTCTCATAAGAATACAAATTTGTGTAATGTTTTTATAAAAATAAAAATCACTAGGGGTACAGATCATCAACACAAGTAAGTATTCGTATTATTTACAGGTATTTTTTAATTACTTCTGTTATAATTATGAATAAATTATCACATTATAATTATTATCAATAATTGTTTTACGAATGTAAACAATTATAATATGCACAATTCGCCGTTGCACAAAAATCTGTATGCACAATAAATATATGCACAATATTAACAATGCACAAAAAATTTATGCCCAATATATACCCTCCCTCTCGAAGTCGTGATATGGTGAATAAGGATTCGAGAATCATAGGTGAATTTCAAGCGAATATCCAATAGTTTTTGTTTCATGTTTTTCTAGGCTTCATATAGTTTTCCTCAGTTCTGCAGCATAATTTTTTTTCGTCGTTGAAGCTGCTCTGGAAAAACTAGAGCTTTTATCATCGCTTGCAACTTTTTTCGGTAAATTATGCTCAGTATTCTTCGTGCATAAATCTTTCTGCGCTTCGCTCTTATCCCGCAATTTGTCATAATTTCCTAATTTTTCTTCTGAGACAGTCTGAAAATTTTCAGGAAAATTGTTTTCCGCTTCTTGGGCTCCCGATAGTATGGATTTGGCTGGAATAAAAATGGGAATCTCAAGTCTGAAAATATGATACAATGGATTCAAGCCAATTATAAAAATATTTTTAAAACCGATTTATTCGAAGCCAACTTTCATACATTCAATTTTTTTTCTTTTTTTATTACAAAAAAATGTAATGAAAGAATATTCATATTCATCATTCTTTTTATTTTTTTCCTACTTAAACTTTTTTTAAAAGTCCACACTTAACTTTTGAGAAGTTTCATTTTCTCGTAAAACTAAGATATTTTAGTATATTATATTACTAGGAATGAAAAGTTCAAATACGAGGCCTAGCCGAGGATTTTAATCTTTTCCTTAAAGTTAATGTAAATAATTACTCCAAGAATAATTTGTACGTAATTAAAAAAAAATCCATATCATTTTTCACTTTCATCCATTTCATTATGTTTCACGTACGAGTGAATGAAAAACTGTCTATGTGAAATTTCCACGAATGAAAAGATCAAATTAAGCCTAAGTAACTTAATTTATTCCGATATTCAGCTCGCATCACGTTCACGCCCTTTTTTCCGCGCAACATTTAATAACGAACGTAATTATAACGTCGCTTTAACCGATAGCAAAATTTTCATAAAATTACGAAAAGTCAGTAAATAAGCAACATCGATCTAAATACTTTTCGGTACTTTCACTTATTTTGCATTTTTCTTATTTATTAATATAATTATGTAAGAATTAATTATTGCATTATTAATGCTATAATATCCTTAGTCAATTTCTAGAACCAAGCAAAACAAAAAAAATTGTTCCTTTTCAAAATCATTTTAGAAAATCACAAAAAAGTGAACATTGAATTTTTGCCGAGCGAAATGAAATTTGCCACAAGCTAATGTTTACATTGCAACGTACCTACCAAGTTCAGTAAATAAAAACAGTTCTTACTTTAAATTTTTTGTGAAATGGAAAATTACAATTTCAAATTAATTGATGAAAAATTTCGGTGGAAAGAGGTGATGAAATTTTTGCGGCCCATCACGAAACCACGTTACCTTCCAGGAGAGGTAATTTATAGGGAAAGTAAACAAGTTTTTTCTCTGAAAATCGAGTTTTTAGGTCAGTCCCATGGATGCAAAATTGGACCTTACGAAATTTTTAGAGCACCGGGCAAATTTGATTCTCGCCGAACCAAAAATCGAGAACAAAGCGCCAAGATTTCAAATGTCCCTTCAATACGACTGGGATAAATTGAATCGCAACGCTTTCAGGATTCGACAAATTGATAGGGATAACATGGAACTGTCAAAAGCTTTGAATGTTATTCTTCGGACTACAGTTAGTACTTAGTACAGTGCCTAGATTTCAGAATTGATATCATTTCAACGTTTTTATGCTTGTTTCGTGTTTTCTAATAATTTTTGATGTTTAGGTTAAAAAGAAGTTACACTATCTTACGTCATAAAAATTACAATTTCATTTAGTTTGTTTCAGTTTTAGATTTTCTTATTTACTTCCAAAAGTTTTGACTTCGTTTTTTTAGCAAGTTTAAAAGAAATTCAAATTTTGAACATCGTCATGATAAATTTTATATTCGTGTTATAATATTTTCATCATTCAGACTTCTAAATGAATGATGAAAATGTTAAAACATGATTATTTTACACGAATATGGATGAACGGATGAACGAAAATAATATGATCATAATGAGCTTTGTATGTAAATGATTTTCAGGTGCGCTAATAAACTTGTTACATCGAAATTTCGTGATTTCGCATTGAAATCTGGAAAACGATGATGCATGGTTTGGGCAGAGCTTCATTTCCATACTTCGAGAAATCGATATTTCGTATATGCAAGAGACATAAATCTCATCTGCCTCAATGTTTCGCCCGAACTGTTCGCCGTCTCTTCGGCGCATCGCTCATTCGCGATTCATGAAATTTTGAGCAGAATTGCTAGTCTTACTTAAAATTTTCAAGTTAGATATTTTGCAGTACATAATTTCGCAGTAGAAAATCTAATTGTCTAGAAAATTACACTGTGCGACAAATTTCAACTTTGGTCCTTAATTTTCATTCCCACTTGTCGAGGAAGCGCATTTATTCTTCAAATTTCTCACTTGAAATAACTTTTTTTATTTTGAGTTTTGTAAAAAGTCGTAAAGGACTGTTTCACTCGAAATTCAAAAAAGATCATTGAAAATAGTAGAAGGGCAATGAGAGTACGCCCCCCCCCCACCCACTCCAACTCCCATCACGTGACCTAACCTAACCCAAGTCGGTAAGGTAGAGCTCCAAGATGGCGGAGGTCGGTAAAACAGAGACGGGCTTATTGTCGGTAAAACATGGGCGGGCTTCCACTCCCTCCTTCGTCCTCGCGTCAGTAAGGCAGGAATCTAACCCAAGTATGTAAGGTAGAGCTCCAAGATGGCGGAGGTTAGGTTAGGTTCCCACTTTACTGGCGAGAGGAAGAGGGAGGGGAGGGGTGAAAGGGGGGAGAGCTCACGTGATGGGAGTTGGAGTGGGGGGGGCGTACTGTCATAGCCCTTCTACTAAAAATGTGTTAAAACTGAAATTATTTTATGAAAAAAAAAGAGTAAAAGAATTCTGTTTCAGGTTTCTACACCTGCTTAGCAAGTGATTATTATTTTTTTTAATTATGAAATTTTCTTAGTTTTAACGTTAATGACTTTCGATTCATTCATTGTTAGATTATAAAATAAATTTATAATTTATGTGAAAATTTACCACCAGGGAAAAGTCGATTGTTGGAACCATACAAAACCACGACCTCTTAATTTAATGGACATCGAGGAGCGAAAATTTCTGAACTCGATGATGTTAAAAGAGAATGTAAAAATGTTGGACTTGATTCAAAGTGCGAAATCTCGTTATCCGACAAAAAAGATGCTAAAAGATTGGAAGAGAACGAAGGAAAAAATGTTATCACAGGCGAAGTAATAATGCAATTTTGATGAAATTATTTCAGCTAGGGAATTTTTTGCCGAGAAACGCGCAGTCATAGCTAGCACTTTAATCATACATTAGCTTTGATCTCGAGTGACTTTAATGTATTCAATGTTGAAATGTTAACTTGCGAATTTTATAAGTTATTGTTGTGTTAATTATTTAAGAGTTCTTTTAACCGATTTTAAAGTATAGTAAACTATATTTTACGAATTAAAACTATTCTACTGATAATTAAATTTTTTTTGTACTTGCATTAATTTAATCAAAGATGAATACACAATAAAATCGTCAAAAGTATTTTTATTAAGACTAGTTCCTTGCTCCTAATATGTTAAATTTTCCCAAATTTTATTTTTCAAGATATTCTTCTTGGGTTGAAAGTCATAAAACTGCAAGAATTTCACCTCTGGTTGATGGGATATCACCTGCTAAAACTTTGCGAACAAAATGTTTTTTTGACATCGCTGTATTAGAGGATAAGCAGAACTTGGGAAGACTTATTTTCGAGCTTTATACGGATTATGCACCAAAAACTTGCGCTAACTTCCAAGCCCTTTGTCAAGGAGCAGACGGATTATCGTACAAGTAAAGCAATTATTCGCCCAATTTAAACTTTGCTCTACACATTCTTTCGAGTTTCATTGACTAACTCGATTATCTTTCATTGGAATACTTGTTGTATTTAAATTAGATTAACATGAAATATTGTACGTAAACAGTTTATTAAATATAAATAAAATGTAATAAATAATTAAGAAATTATTCGGAAACTTGTATATAACTATATAGATTTAAACTAATCGTCAAGACTTGCTGAATTTCTTACATTTATTTCAGGGGAACTTCATTTTTCGTTATTGTCCCCGGTTATTGGTGCCAGGGTGGAGACGTTACAAAATTTAATGGCAGCGGGGGCAGACCAATTTACGATGACGATTTTGCGGAGGAAAATTTTGACCTTAAGCACGCCTGCATGGGAGCGATGTCTGTGTGGGGCAATGGGCGAAATTCTAATAACTCCAAATTTAATCTCACGTTCAGACCCTTGGAAACAATGGACGGAAAAAGAGTCGTTTTCGCTAGAGTTATCAGCGGCTTTCAACGCCTTCGTGATGTGTGAAACATTTTTATTGAAGGCGACGTAAAATGTTGAGCTGATATCAAAACGTATTACACACTACGAGGCACTTTTACATTTTAAAAATAAATTTAAAGTATGGTAAAGAATTTGAGAATTGTTTTTTAGCATACTCTAATTTTCAAATTTTCTTGGATTTCAACTATATCAATTTTTGTAGAACAGTTTTTAAAAAATTAATGAATTTATCTCAATAATTATGTAAGACACTTAAAATTTTTGGGTTTTGAGCAGAAGCTAGGGAGTTGAACTTATACAGATTTATGTTTACCAGAGAAATTTTTGAATTACCAATGAATAGTGGCACGTAAAGTTTTTCTTTTTTTTTCGATAACTATTGTGATTTTTTTTTCAAGTAGTACTACTTATATAAATCAGAATGATGTTTTATTTTGATTTATTATTACTCATTTCGTTAGACTTACTTTTTTATTTAAGCAGCGTGATACGTCTCCTCAACAATTTTGGTTTGAACTGAATATTGTTTTATTATATTCTTAATTTTGACGTTTATAGATTGAGTATTTTGGAACCATGTCTGGAAAACCTCGAAAAACAATTGTCATTGCCAACTGTGGAATCTTGAAATCCAAGTGAATGAAACATTTACTCAACTTGGCGTTAAGTCTGCGTCTCAGTACATGCTTTTCGTCAGTTTCATCTCCGGTCAGGATGTATTAGACCATCTACGATCACATACGGTCAAACATGTAACTTTCGTAATAAAAAAATGAAGTTGCAGTAAAAAATACAGTGAATAATTGAAAAAATCGGGTTTTTCTTAGAAGTACGAATACGTAAATAGTTATTATTGTTTCAACAAAAACTATTTTACACAAAAATATTTTTTTCTACGATTTGCATTTTCGTGTTATCGACGATAAATGGAAAATTGTCATAAAAATCAAAGTTTTTTCAAATGAAAAACTTCTTATTGTAACTAAATTACAGCGTGGAATGAATTCAACATTGAAAAACAATTTATTAAATGGTGAAAAAAAATTTTCCAACTATCTCCGACTATGTGCGATATTCTATATGGTTGTAGATGATTTCGGAAAAGTTCTGTCTACTAACAGGATCTGTAAAAGATTTATTTTGAATAAAAATAATTTATTGATATAACATTGTTATGTTTTCTTCAGACAATAAATTAATTTTTTTTTATTTATGTGTGTCAAATATTCTTCAATTTTCCAAAACTCAAAAAATTAGAAATATCGAAGAATCTTCTCAATCCCAAATACTCAGAAATGCTAATTTTACATTGTTTTTTTTTAAATAAACATCTAACTCACAAAATCTAGATTCAAATTAAATATCTTTTTTTTAATTTCTAATCAAAAAAGTACTTTATCGCTTTTTATAAAATTTGAAATCGAAATGGTTATTCATTTTCAGTTTCAACTAGTAAAATTTCTCAGATTTTAAACTCGAACGCTTTTTTTTTATTTTGAGTTTTGTTAAAAATGGCAAAAGACTTTTGAATTCAGAAAAATGTGGAAGAATTTTTGATAAAGGTTTTAGTTTGTTGTTTTTATCTTCACTTGTCGAGGAAGCGGATTTATTTTTAAATTTTAAACTCAAGTAATTTTTTTAATTTTGAGTTTTATAAAAAGTTGCAAAAGACATAACATCGATTTGAAATTCGAGAAATAATATTGGCCTCTTTTTTGGTTCAGGGACTTTGGTACACCCTGTATAAAAATTAAGCCACTTTCTGTTATAAAGTTTTTAGAGTGTAACATTTTTTGATTTGCTCTACAGAAATTTTTTTGTAATATTTCAGAAAAATGTATGCAATATTTGTATAATTATCTAAACCCACATTTTAACATTGAAATCCAAATAAAAGCTTTCTTGAAAAATTTCAGTAAAACTTCGTATTTTGATAATGCGGATCCAAACAAAAAATTTTTCAGATGCAATGGTGTTTCTAACTCGTGTTTGTAAGTTTTATTATGATCGGAAATTATTTAAACATTTTATACTAGAAGCTGAACCCTTAAAACAAGTTTCATTACGCCACTGTATTTTCACTCGTTTCGAGCTACGCGGGAAAAATTCAAATTCTACACATTATGAAATTTTCAGGACACCACAATTTTCAAAAGTTCTTATTTCTCCCAAGGTTCTTTTACCCCGAAAATAAAGTATAAAAAAGTATAACTTTTCCCCTCTGAAATGTATCGTAAAAGTGAAAAATATTATGTCGCTGCGAGGCAATTCCCTAGAAATATAAGAGTTTTATTTCTCGTTTATTTTACTGCCGTTTTATCGGCATATGACGCGAACAGCTGATTTGTGTATACTTGGTGTGTACTTTAAATTTTTCATCTTCAAAATTGCTTCGTCATTTCAACGTGTTTAATCAACAATTTTGAAGATAAAAATTGTGGAGTTGGTTGAGTGTAATTAAAAATTGTTCAACGCCATCTTATCATTTGGAGCTGGATTATCCTAATCCAAGATGAAGAAAGCTACTATTCTCACCGCTAGGTCGGAAAATTTTGAATATTATTTTTAATTAAGAAAAGAAAAGTTATATATCATTTAAGCATTAAAATATTTTTTGGAATTTCAATACATACGTATTGCTTTAAACAATTTACAGTCGATGAACAGTAAAAAAGTTAAATTTTTTCCTTTGTATAAGCTCGTAAGCTCTCCTTCCCCACTTCTTTTTTTCCTCTCCTCCTTTCCACTTCACTACCCCCTACTATCCCGACTTTCAGGGACGGATCCAGAAAATTATTTCGGGAGGGGTTTTCAGAATTTTGAAGTTGAAAACCTTTTTTTTCAGAGATTTGTCGGAAATAAAAAATTTGGATGACCGTTTTTTTCCTATTTAGATTTGTTATTTGTTACATAAAGAAAAATTTGATCACCAGAAATTATTGACCTTTTTTTTTGAGAAATTGAAGGACACTCAAAATTTCGGGGGGGGGGGGGGTTCTGGACCCCCCAGACCATCCCCCTGGATCCGTCCCTGCCTACTTTAAATAAAAAATCTTTCATGAAAGGACGGATAAGCAATATAATCGATTTATTTCATAACGTGACGTTTTGAAAACCCTCCCACCTCGGACATGACAAATCGTGACGATCCCTCAAACCCTTCCCCCACTCTTCCAGCATCACGTGATTTATGGACGGCGCCTAGAAGGTATTTTACCGGCCTAGAACGTTTACAAGACAAGACAGATATCCGAGGCGAAGTCGAGGAAATCGTATCCGAGGCCTCGACACGTCCTCTTTTTCCGTCCTCTGCCCGAAAAGTTGGTTTTTCGAGCCTAGGGAGAAAAAGTGACGTCATGAGGCATGTAAACATTCTTACAACATTGAATAAAACAAGCTTTTTCATGATTTTATCATTTTTTACCGCAATAAATATCATCGAAAACATTCGCCCGAGAAACTACTTTTAAACTTGTGTACCACATCGAAACACGAAAATTCTTTCTAAAAATTTGCTTCGGAAAATTCAACAAACATATTTATCAAAACAATATTGAAAATAGGAAATAAAGTCAGCAAATTCTGTTCACAGTTTCGTAAAAAATTGTGGATCGCGAGCTCACTCGCAGTTCAATAATCAGCCCCGGGCTTCCAATTTTGTCGAAACTCTGAAAGAAATAGTTTCATTCAAAGACACGAACATCAGTAATTGGGTTGTCGAGGTAATTTTTCGTTAACTAAATTATCCTACACTTTTTCTTTATTTCCTGCAAACGAGTTTAAGGGTTTTTTCCCACGCTGCCCTTTAAAAAAAAGCCTCAAACTGAAAGCCATTCCACGGTTTAATAAAAGTTTATTAAAAACTGAAGGAACTTGTTATTAAAAACGAACTTTCGTTCCTATTCTGCAAAAAACAATTTTTTTCTTCAAACTTGGAAATTGGAAAAAAGTAGATACGTAGAAGAAAGCAATTTCGTTAATGTTCACAAGTTACAGTTGTTTTCAAGGTAATGTTATGTGGATTTGAAACAAGAACAAAAATTTATTTCCGAGTAAAAACATCATAAAAATGCGGTAAAATATTACACCGTAGAAGTTTATGTTTTAGGGTCGTCGGCCAAAAAAAAGTCCATGGAGTTTTTTTCGTTTTTTGTTGGATTTTATCAGGATACACGAAAATTGATATTTGTTATTTTACGAAACGATTCGAAATATTATTGTAAATTGTTGTAAATTTATGTTACAACTCAAAATACTTTTTCGAAATTCCCCAATTTTTAAACTAAAATTGTTCACCTTTTGTCAAATGTTACAAATTGAATCCTATTACTATTCACTTTGCGCTGATTCGGATATTTTTTACCAAACTTTTTTTCGCTTGTGCAAGTTATTTGAAAGTCTTCTGATTTCGTGTCTGAAATTTTTGCTTTTGTGCAGGGCCGGCTCGTGAAAAATTGGCACCCTAAGCAAACTATTATTTTTCGCCCCCCTTTATTGCTTGTACGAAAAGTTAGTTTTTATTGAAATTTGCAAAAAATTTTAGTTCGTCACAGTTTTCATTTGAATATTGAATTTTTGATCATTTGATTCAGCTTGATGTGATTATGATGGAAGGGAATCTATTGTATAGAAATTTGTTGTGCATTTTTAACATTGAGCATATCATGATTATTTACATGCATTAAAAAAACCATATCTTTGTTTATAATTAAATCAACTTGTAATAAGCAACCTAAAATTGACTAACGCTTCTTAAGAAGTAGTTATTGATTATAATTATATCATAATAATTTATTCATAATTTAAAAAAAAATGAATTTGAAAATACTAATAACTGCCTGAGTTGCTGACCTGTACCCCTAGTGATTTAGATTCTTATAAATTACAACCTTACAAAAATTTGTATAAGGTTGGTCTTATTAAATTCTTATAAGAAAAACTTTTTTCATCAAATAACTTTATAAAAACCTCATATGAAAAAGTCTTCTTTTAAAATTCTGTTTCCTGTACAAATTTTAATAAAATAACTGTTAGATACAAATTTTTTTCTGTATGAAATTCATGAAAAACTATCTATAGGAAGTTTTCTTATTAAAACAGTTTGAAAAAAAATGTCTTTTCACATTTTTCAGCTGATGATTATTTTTTTATTTCAGTTAATGATTATATTTTTATTTTAGTTAATGATTGTATTTTTAGGTTTTTTTTTTTATTTTCCGTTTTCAATGTTGATATTTTTTAAATAGGATTTTTACATTCAAATATACAATCAGCAATAACATTTTAAATTATAAGTTTTTGATTTTTATATGATTTTGAAATTTCTCATACAAGTGTAACTGGTTTTTATAAGAAAAATTTTTCCTATAAGGTTTTCATAAGGTCACTATAAGAAAATTTTCTTTTCTTAAAATTTTACAAAATCGACTTGATGAAAACGGGGTTCTTTTAAAATATTTTCGATTTTTATAAGAATATCGCCATTTTTCATAAAAATCAGTTTACTGAGGATGCAATTCGGATTTTTCATCGATTGTAGCAATAATTTTCACGTATATGAAAGGCAAGCTATAATTTCAATTTGCACAAAAAATTATGCACAATTGATCGCTACACAAAAATCTGTATGTACAATAAATGTATGCAAAAAGTCAACAATACACAATAGATACCATCTCATTATTATTGTACTGATTTCTGTGACTAAATCTGAACATATGCCACAAAAATCTGCAACGTAGTTCAAGGAAATGCCACGTGAACAATAAAATATAGGAAAGAACATTTTATAGAATGAAAGATGATAGTTTTTACATAATTTTCAAAACACAAAATGTAACGTGTGGATGAATTTTTGATTTTTTTTGCCTTAAGGCACAAAAAATTAAATTTAATTTAGGTTTATTCTAAGAACAAATAAAGTTACAGTAAACGAAGTGAAAACATACATTTGGATTTTAATATGTAATGCAAGAATGACAGACAAGCGTCTTTTTTTGCACGTCTCTATTGAAAAAAATTTTATACACATTTTTTCTATTTTTTTTACGTCTCGCGTGAAGGCGCCCCTCCAGATTCGGCGCCCCACGCGGTCGCGTTGTTCGCGTTACGGTTAAGCCGGCCCTGCTTTTGTGTAATCATTAGTTTCGAAATTTTGAGTGTTTTATGACAACTATTTCCAGAAAAAAGTACAGAAGCTCTGTTGCGAATATCAAGTGCTTCCAAGTGAAGAAAAAACAGATTTCATCAAAATTCTGGCTTCTGAATATGCTGTGGATCATAAAAAAATACGTCAATTGGCGGAAAAATTGGCTAATGGCGAGGTTCGTATTTAAAGAGATAAATATATTTTTATTTTCTTGTGAAATATTGTACAAGCTCAAGAAAATTCGTAATTTGGCTTTGGTAATATATTGTTAAATGCATAAATATTAATGTTTTTTGAAAAGACTTCTGACCAAAATTGGTGGCTGGTTCGAGAAAGAAGCCTTAAAAATGCTTTGGTTCCTACATACAACTGGATTTTCATGCTTATGAGCCGACTTGAACATGGAGTCAAATTTCTCGTCGATTTGAGAACCGACGTTTTAGTGAGTCGAAAATTTCCTCATTAAAAAAATTTCTTTCATGGAAAAATAACTTGTTTCATTATTTATTACAATATACTGCAACGAATTAAGAAAATCCTAACAAAAATTTTTTTTTAAGTTTTTTACTGCGATTTCCTTATAGTATGGTTCTAAAATTTTCAATTTATAGGAATTTGAAATCACTAAAGTATTGGAAAATTTTCAAATAAACGATTTTCATGAAATAACAAAAATTGTAGATTTTTTTTTTTTTAAATCTCGTCAATTTGAGAATATTATAATCTTTCAAATCTCCGAACGATGTATTACATTCAAACTCGAAATTTTTCAAAGTCATGTTCGGAATGTCAAGAAAAAAATGTTCATGATAAAAATTAAATGTAAATAAATCAATACAAATATCGTTAACAAATAAAACTCGACGTTTCAGAATCTCATGTCGAATACCAAAGATTCCAAAGAAATAAGTTTACTGCAACAGCTTAATCTGGAACTCCGAGATTTGCTTTTGCTCTGGTTTTCCGTGGGTTTTATGAACATCGAACGTATCACTTGGCAAAGTTCTTGCGATATGTTGCAAAAGGTACATTTTTTATCAATTATAGGAATTGAAATGCAGTACTTGATCCAATCGCATACGAGAATATTGCAAATAAACAGAGTAGAGTAGACTGGTTACATTTTCGGAAATACATAAAATTAAATCACCTTAAAAAATGTAGGGGAGACCGGGGTATTATGAACCACTTTTTTATAGCTCAACGGACTGCTATCAAATCAAGTTTTCCTTCAAATTTCAACACGGGATGTTGTACTATGACAAATTACTTTTCTTTTAGTCACAATAGTTCAATCGAATATCTTCGAATTGAATGATTCCCAGACGATTGCAAAAAATTTGCATTTTCTCAAGTTTCGAAAATCTCGGGGAATCGTGAGCCACTTTTAAAATTAAAAAACAACTACGAATTTTGTTGCAAAATGGTAATTTATGTCTCTGAATTTGAATATCATTATTAATTAATAATAAAAATGTGAAAAATGATGAGAATCAATCTGAAATGCAATGCTTGCAAGTCCAATAACTAGTGGTCATTTTGGTACATTTCAAGTAGATTGCCCAATCGCAGGAGTTGCAAGTGTTTAATGTTTACATTTTGCATAAACAATCAGAAAGTATGATGTAACATCAAACAAATTAAGTCAACTCGTTAAATATCAAAAAATGAGTGGCTCACAAATCCCCGCCAAAAGTGGCTCACAATTCCCCGAACCCCTATTTTTATGAATTGGCCGCAAATAAATTACGCAATGCTAAGTTCATGCGAAATTTCTTTTTTGTTTCAAAAGCTTGAAGTCACATGAATATTATAAACATAGTTGCTTGCGTGGATTCACAGATATTTGTCACAATAATAGACCTCACACGAAGTAAAAATGATATTTCGAGAGCAACAAATTTTTATTTATTGTCAGAACAAAATAAAAAGTAGTTGCGCACGTTCACTGATCATTAAAATATTAGCTTGTCATGAGACAAGACGATAATTGTTGTTGAAAGCTGCCATGATTTACTAGGGAAAAAAATATGGCACTGGCTCACGATTCCCCGTGGCTCATAATACCCCGGTCTCCCCTATTATTTCCTTCAATTACATATTTCCTAATCAAAATTATGTTTTTTGCAAAACACGCTCTAAAAGGATGCTTAAAATTTTTGTAAATTAGCTAACAAGGGGAGGTCTAGGTATAGGAAATTCGAAATTCGATCGGACAATGTTTTATCGATAGTTTATCAAAATTGATGGGACACGTGTCTCGACTT
>JAPYZL010007380.1:0-11729 GCA_030522825.1 Platygaster orseoliae | reverse complement strand
GAGCCGAGTATTGAAAATCACGCCCGTGCTTGCCGAGTACTGAAAATTCTGCCTGTGCGACGAGGGCCTACTTTGATGGCCGAGGTGCACACTCTACTATTTTTATGATTTGCAGTGAAATTTTTTTGAAGTCAGTGGCGGATTTAAAAATTTTTGTTTTGTTATTGAAAACTGATGGTATAGTTTCGATGCATTATTTATGAACAAATATTATTTATTTTCACTGAATTTCATCGTTTTTTTCGCGATACGTAGTTCATAATTTTTACGAAAAATGATTTAGATAATGTATCATTTAATTTACCATTTATTTTTCCTATTTTAGCAGTTCGTATGTAACGGAAAATTTTTATTCTGTTTTTTTTTTTCATATGCATTATTTATCTACATGCATCGATACTTTTTTTTTTTTTATCGACCTACTATTTATTTTCACGAAACTTCTTCATTATTTTTTCCTAAACGCAGTCGAATATTTTTCGAAATCACGATAAAAATGATTTTCAGTGAAATTTTTTAAAAGTTATTGTTAGAACTCAAAAATTCTCGTTTCAATATTCAAAACTGAAAATATAAAACAAAAAATTTGAACTTTTATTTTAGCCTAATTTTGAACTTAAAATTATTTTTTTTTATTTAGCAGTTCGTATGTAACGAAACATTTAAATTCCGTTTTTTTTTTTCATATGCATTATTTATGTTATCTACGTGCATTTCAACTTTATCTTTTTTTTTTTACGAAACTTCGTCATTCTTTTTACCTAAATGCAGTCAGATTTTTTTCGAAACCACAATAAATATGATTTTCAGTGAAAATTTTTTTTTAATTCAATGTTGGAACTCAAAAATTTGAGCTTTGTTTATTTTAGATGCATTTTTTATCAACAAACATTATTTATTTTCACAGAATTTCATCGTTTTTTTCCCTTAATACGTAGTCCAAAATTTTTCAAAAAAACAATTCAGATGATTATCCATATCATTTTATGTTTTTCCTTTTTTTTTTTTTTTCCATTTATTACTTTTTTTTTTTTTAATGTATTTTTTATTTTTCTAATATTTCAATTTTTTTTTTTTTTTTTTTTTTTTTTTGTATGCACTATATTCATCTAATTTCACGATTCATAATTTATCTGTTCTTTTGATTTTTTTTTTCTTGAAGTTAATGTAAAATAACTTGAAGTAAGTTAAAATTTCATATGGTTAAGGAATACTCAATTACACTGTGCAACAAAATTTAAGTTTGAAAAAGTTGATGATCTCTCATTAGCAAAAATCGATAGTACATGGTCCCAAACGCATATATGTCGGAGCATTTTCAAAAGTTAGCTCTTGTTTATGAGTAATCAATTATTAAAAATCCTAAATTAAAAATCGTATAACTTCCTTAATTTTCATCCGATTTTAAAAACGAAAAAAGCAAAATCGCTCTTTTAAATTGGGGAACCTATTTCTGCTGAAAAATTTGCAAAAATTTTCGCAAAGTTGCATTTTCGGGCAAAAGTCATTAATTATTCATTTTTATTAAAATTTTTATTAAAGTTTATTTAAAGTATTAAAGTTCATAAAATATTAAAGTTTATCAAATTTTTATTAAAAATATTCATAATTATTATTCCCGAAAATGAAACTTTGCGAAAATTTTTGCAAACTTTCAAAAAAATGCAACTTTCCACAAATTTTTTAGCAGAAATAGGTTCCCAATTCAAAAGAGCGATTTTCTTTTTTTCGTTTTTAAAATCGGATGAAAATTGAGGGAGTTATACGATTTTTAATTTAGAATTTTTAATAATTAATTACTCGTAAACAAGAGCTAATTTTTGAAAATGCACCGACATATATGCGTTTGGGGCCATGTACTATCGATTTTTGCTAATGAGAGCTCATCAACTTTTTCAAACTTAAATTTTGTTGCACAGTGTTATGTTTATTCATGCTCCTTGTAGTGCAAAGAATGAAAAAATTGTCGATCGCGTTGGTGAACTTTAATTGGCATCAACATTTGCTCTTTAACAGTCGGGGATTGCTACGTGACAATTTGTATTTACAATCACGGGGGATGCAAGTGTATCGGCGAGAATTGGACGGACGAGCCGCTGATACGCGAGTGGCACTATTGATCGCATTCGCCCACTGCGCAATAGGGATATCCACGCCGTTATCGTCGCTCGCTCTGTCGTTATTCTATTGCATTTACCCTCCTCATGGCTTTTCCGATCCTCCGGCCTTTTTTCATCCCATTTTTTTCGGGCGCTCCGGAATTGCGTTGTTCCGTCTCGCCACTTTCCCCGGTCAATGCATCCTGTCGCTGAAAAATGCCTTCTTTTTTTTATTCACCATGTTGTAGAATCAGTCGGAACAAACAGGCGTGAATTGGTTGGGAATTAAAAATTATTTTTGCATTTATCGGTAGACTAGTGGTTAGGAAGCGAGTTGAAACCTGCGGGGTCCGCGAGTTCGAATCCGGTCCAAGACTTGAATTATTTTCAAATTATGAACATGGTTCTCTCGCTCTAAACCGGATCGAAAATGATTCGATAAGGCGTGATAATTTATTTGAAATAATTAAATTGGATTCATAGATGGATGGTGTCAGAAGTTTTTTGCATTGACGTAAGTAGTACACTCGAACGGCGTAATGACACCTTGTCTTGGCTCGTTACTTATTCCCCGTCGCTTTATTATCACGCTTCGTTCGAGCCGATGAACCAAGTTAATTTGCGCGCCCGAGAATATATGTATTTGCCGTTTTTCGTTGGCTTGCGTGTTTCGCGCTTGAAAGGGCGCGTCGAGCGAGATTGACGCGATTGGTTGTTGTGGAAAAATTCATTCTGTTGATGGGTTTTTTTCAAGGTAACTTATTTCTTGAGAAAACGCGAGTTTTCAGGTCATTTTTATTTACTTTGCTTGTAAAATATTGCATGAAAATTGAAAAAACTCGTCTATGGAAAATTATCAACTATAAATAAAATCAAATTTAAAAAGTCCTGCTACATTTTTTGGTTAAATATTAGTTTTGGAATATTTGTATATATCCTTCAATTTTAATGTTATTTCGATTCGGATGGTAGACTTGCAACAAATACTTTCTAATAGCTCCAATGCATCAATTCGATTTACTAATAATCATAGGCCGACGTCGGGAAATCGTATTTAATGATACTGAAGAAATATTGGCGGAAATTATAGGGAGGAAAGAAGAAAAACTTGGTAGCAAAAAGGTGACTTTTACTTGAGAATATGTTATTCACTTTTGACAGATAGAGTGTGAAAAATTGTGAAATATTTCTGCGATGGGAGTTTCTGAGGCGTTTTATTATACATTTTAAAATTACGAAGTTTGAATCTTAGGGGTACATTTTTCTAGAAATTGTGTTGAGAAGAAATTTTTACAAAAAATCTTTACAACTCAAATTCAGTGTTTCTATATTTTTTTTCTGTTATAATGCAATTTTTAAAACTATATATTTAGTCATCAGATTGATTCATTTTGAAATAAGATTTACACTCTTAGAAGTAGATAATTATTGACGAGTTGTGGATTTCTTGTATCTTCAAAAATTGACTATACAATTTCCTAAAACATATTTTATATACAGTATGAATGATTTTAACAAAAAACGATTCAAAAAAAAATTCACTATTTCCATGTTCTGTGGTTACAAATATTAATCATTAATAATCATTTACATTTTTTAAATTTATAAAATAATGTGTAAAATAAGTAATCTTTAAAAATATAACAGTATTATTTTTACAAAAAAATAAAAAAAAATTCGACCTTATTTGTTTAATTGAGGGCCCGGAAAGCAAAACGGCGGGAGCGCTCGACCTAGTAAGTAGAGAAGGGGGCATAACGCGAAGATCCGATCATAAGGAAAACGAAAACGAAATATTTCAATAAACTTTTTTCATTTAACTCGCCATAACTCTGGAACTAGACACTAGAATGAAATGAAATTTAGACACATAAATCTTTTTACTTTAGCAATGCTCCCGAAGTGCAGAAATAGTATATTTCACAAGTTGAGGATCGGTGAAAAAGTCATTGGCATTGTTTATTCATATATATATTACAACTCGGCGCTGTCATTGATATATTCTTACTGCGGCTATTATAATAATGCAATCAACATGAAATTTTCATGGAGACTTTTTTGCTCTATGAGAAAGAAAACTTGTAAATTAAAATTTTTCAAATCTCAAGGTTTTGAGTTAATATTTAATATCAATGTTTATTGTCATTTAAACAATAAATAAATAATGCTAATGAGTTTTTTTTGCACTTTGAGAGCATCGCTAAAGTAAGAAGAATTATGTATCCAAATTTCATTTCATTCTAATATCTAGTTCTAGAGTTCTGGCGAGTTAAATAAAAATAGTTTATTGAAATACTTCGTTTTCGTCGTCCTTATGATCGGATCTTCGCATTATGCCCCCTCCTCTACCTACTAGGTCGAGCGCTCCCGCCGTTTTGCTTTCCGGTCCCTCAATTACTATAATTATTTATGTTTATTTATTTCAGAAAATTGTAATAATTATTGAGTTTTTAATGAAATGATGATTAAAGTATGATTATAACGTGAAGCGTAGAAATTTTTTGATATCTTCAATAAAATATACCATCCTGAGATTGTATTTTAAAATAACCACTTTTAAAAACTATTTCAGTATCACGCACTTTAACTTAATTAGTAACATTTTTGAACAAATTCTATATTAATTGTATATTTTGAAATCACATATTTTTACTTAAATATCAGTCTTAATTACAATAAATTTTCACGTTTTGTATTTTTTGTACAGCTTGTTTCTAAAAAACCATAAATTTCTTCTCCGTTCGTACATCTACAATTATAAATACATTACAACGATTCCCAAACATTCCATGCCACTTTTTCCGACCTTAATAAGCAAGCTCGAGCCGCATAATCATGATAAACGGGGCCGTTTTTCCCGGTGAATCAAGGCGACGAAGCGGCTAACGAGCACGTCAAAGCATCCGAAACCAGCGCGAAACGCGAAGACGGCGAGATGAATTAAAGCATCAGCGGGTCGCGCGATAATGGGGGAGGGGGAAGGGAGAAATAAAAAATTAGATGATTACGCTCGCGGGGAGTGGAGGGATAGGCGGGAAGGGGGGGGGGGAGGAAAACTAGGACGAGCCGCGGCTGCGTTTATCGAGAGTGAAACACGCGCTGGATCGATTATTATTATCGCCCGGCGCGCGTCGTTCGCCGGCGATCGATCAATTTTCCGCGGGTTTTCGCTCCTCTCCCCCCCCCCCGCCGCCCTCACATGGACCCGACAACCACCCCCGATCGCTACTCGTTTTTCTTGCGTCAGCGTTCGCGTTAATAAACCGTATATCACGGTTTAATTGATTGCGTTATACGCGTCCGAGAAAAAGAATGACGATTGCCAGCGAGGAAAAGTCAAAACATTTCCCGATTTTCCTGGTGAACAGACGGTAGGAGACCATAAAGTCCAACGATTTTTATGATCATCTAATTTAATGTCAAAATTTTCGTATTAACTTCAATCTTTGGAAAGTTTATATTATGTTCAAAATTTCGAAATTTAAAAAAAATTGAAAAACTGCAAATTTTCTAAATAGTGGATAATTTTATAAGTAATTCGAAGAATAAAAGAGATTGTTCATAAATTTTGTATATTGTGACAATTATCATATTTTTGGAAAAGTGTATGATTTTTTTTTAATTTTATGAAAAAATTTCAAGAACTCGGAAGTATTGAAAAATTACGAAAAATTATCACGAGTTACACAAATTTTAATGAGTTTTTTTTTATTAATAATGAAAAATCATTGGGACAATTCTCCAGATTTTTGTGAATTCTATGAAATTCGAATAATTAGTCGAATTTTGGATATTATTAATAAATTTTGTGCATGGTAAAAAATTGTTGAATTCTAAAAAATTACGGAAACCGTGTAATGTACCAACTACATTTTTAAAAATTAAAAAATGTTTCATCATACGGAGACGGTCCGAAATTTTTGAAATTTTAAGAATAATCTAGAACATAATATTACTTTGAGAAACGTTTTGTGTTGGAAACTTTAATGGTTTGGTTGAACTGAAAATTAATAATTGATGAAATTTAATTAATTTTCATATAATTCTAAAGTTTTTTAGAATCAAAAATTGATCCGTGCAAAAATATGTTATATATTTGTAAAAAAGCAGTTAAAATTTGGAGTTTGAGGAACTTTTAAAATTTTCGTTAATTGCTGATAATTACAACCTTCTAGAATTACAATTTGTAAGTTTTTTTTCCTTCTTTTCATTTTTTCACAATATTTCAAAAAATTTTCGTAAAGTTTAACATTTTACATGTTTTTTTTTTTAATTTTTTGTTTATACTACTGTAAATATGTTATTTACAAACATACCTCAAACATGCTATACGTAAACAATATTGTATAAAATTGGTAAAATTGGTATTTATTATATTTTTGGACATCATATAATCAATTGGACATAAATATTAAATCTATAAAAATACCAAAAAATACGATAAAATGGTATGAATAACATAAAATACGAAAATTTCTGAATTACTTCAAAAATATATTCCTTTTAGGATTTTATAATTTTTAGACTTTGACGATCTGGTTTCAGTAATGAGATTTTTCTATTTTACGAAAGTTGTATAAATTTTTGTGTACGATGTCAAACATTTCTCATATACGTGTTGAATATAATGTAACTCGACTTTTGTGGTTTTTAAGTCACAGAAGTTGGAATTTCGTTTTCCTCATACTTTTGGTATTTTTCATATTTCCCCATTATTTTTAGGTTTCCTAATATTCTAAATGTCTATAAAGCTTTCTGAAATTTGATGCTCTAGGAATCAAAGAAGAATTTTTAATATTTTTTAGATTTTTAAGAAAATAATAGTGGGACAGAAAAAAAACCACCCTAACATTTTTTTTTGTCAATGAGCAAACGCAAAACGGAAGTGTAATAATTCAAGCACCGAAGCTATCTATAAACCATAATAAATAATGTCGATAACTCCAGGAAGACGCGTTGTTTTTTTTTTGCCCTTGTATTTCCCAATTCACGAAATGATCGGCGAGCTTTTTCAGGCACACCTAATTTATTTTAAACCCAAGCCGCTCATACTTTATTTTAAGAAACAGCAGCATAAACCCCGATCCCCAGTTATTTTTTTTTTCTTTTCTTTTCCCCCTCGCAGATAAAAACTCACCCTCGATTCTCAATTTTTCCAGTGACTTGCAACCCTCGAATATTTTAAATTACTTAACGCTCAAGATTCTCTTCCACGGGCAAGACCGAGAAGCAATTACTTAAAAATTCCATTTGCCATGTTTCACGTCGTTCAAGCCATCTGATTACATTAACATAATAACGTACCTTAATTAATGACTTTCCTCGCTGGGCGAGTTAAAAATAATACGAGCCGAATCGCTTTTAAATTGTCGGAATGGCGAGAAGGAAAATTATTCGTTGCGATTCGCGGTATTTTTTAATTCTCGAGTCCTCCGTCACGGTAGGCAAGCAAAGGCGGTTCTGGCGCAAGTTTCACCGCGTACCGACGGTCGATACGTCAGTGCACATGGAAACGTGAAATATCCTCTCATTCAGACATTCCGCTTCAATCCGTTCTCGGTCCAATCGAAAAGAGAGAGAAAAAAAGCCCCCGCTCGTAAAGTTGTTATTCCCTATCGATGCGAGTCGATTATTTTTCGTTTGTTCGTTCGAGGGCATACATTTCGCATTCAAGGACTCTCTCGGCTTTTTAATCGGCGCGTTCGTGACTCGGAAATCCCGGCGACCGAGATTTCATTCGTTTTCGCTCGCTTGAATTTCATGCCGTATCAGCGTTTTGTACATGTATTTTCTTTTTTCAATTTATTTTCTTTTTTTCTCTCATCGATTAGCCGGTCCATTATTCGCGGCCATTGAATTTTCATAGGCAGCGAGTTATTTACGGCGCTCCGGTGAAACTTTTGGCTCTCGGTGGATTCCGAAGGAAAAGACGAATGTCTCTTTTTTCCGTGGGGAGGGGGGGGGGAGTTTTAAATGCGATTCAAGGATGAGGGGGAAACGGGGTGATGGAAATCTGGACAGTTTCCGTTTTTTCGTTTGGAGGGATGATGAGCTTAAAGCCCTACTGAAATTCAAATAAAATTATTCATTATTTCGTGTAAAAACACACTAAAAAACGGGTTTGGTTCACTTGAATGAATTTTTAGTTCCTACACATTTTATTAGACTATAACAAATTTTGATTTAGTTAAGAAACATTTGATTGTCGAAATTAAAAATTGATTTTTAATGTCAAAGTCTGAGAGTTTTGGTGAAATGAAGGGAATGAAAAACAACAATATGTATGAGTGAATAGTAAATATTATTAACTGAAGAAAATTTATTTTTAAATTGAATTAATTTGGAAAAGATGGTCAAACTTTGAGCAGTTTGAAAATTATCTACGTCACGGTGAGTTAAAAAATTTAAAGAACCAAGGAATGAAATTTCAATAATATTTAAAATGACATTACATCATAATTTGAAAAAAAAAAAAAATTCTATATAGTATATCAACGTTTTTTAAATTGAAGAAATTTTTTTTTTTCGTCAAAAAATACAAATTTTCGCTAATTTGAATTTGTTTCTCCAAATAAAGAATATTTTACAATGAAAAAAATTTATTTAAGTGAACCAAATCAGTTTTTAATGTCGAAATTTCAATTTTAGAGCATCGAATTCTAAATGACTGAAAATTTGAAAAATTTGTTTAATATTTCATAAATATCAAAAAAAGGAATCTCTTCAAACTCCAGCACAATCAAACTTTATTAAATAGTATTTTTAAATAAAATAAAATTTTTAACACAGCTTAATAGTGTTTTTTAAGCACTATTCTTAAAAATTAATATTTTACAATAAATAAAATTTATTTAACTAAACTAAATCAGTTTTTCGATGTCGAAATTTCAATTGTAGATCACCGAATTTTAGTTGACTGAAAATTTTAAAAATTTGTTTAACTTTTCATAAATATCAAAAAAATAAATCTAAAACTTAAACAGAATTAAGCTGTACTAAATAGTATTCATATATAAAATTAAATTTTTAACACAGCTCAATAGTGTTTTTCAAGCACTATTCTTAAAAATTAATATTTTACAATAAATAAAATTTATTTAAGTAAACCAAATCAGTTTTTCAATGTCGAAATTTCAATTGTAGAGCACCGAATTCTAGATGACTGAAAATTTTAAAAAGTTGTTTAATATTTCATAAATATCAAAAAAATGAATCTCTTTAGCTCCAACACAATCAAACTTTATTAAATAGTATTTTTTAATAAAATTAAATTTTTAACACAGCTTAATAATGTTTTTCAAGCACTTTTCTTAACAATCTATTTAGAAAATCAAGTAATTACTAGAAAATTCTTTCAATTATGCACGTTTCTACGAAATACAAGTTGGAGCTTTTTTTCTAATGCGTGTAACGTTGTCTTGAAAAGCACAGATAATAATGATAAAATATATTTTTGAAAATCTTCACCTTTTTTGTTTTCTTCAAAAAAATATTAGTAGCTTTATTTTGAATGTGAGGGGAACTTTTCCGACTGGGAAATCGCACTTTCACGCGTGAAATTCCACGTGGTAAAACGATCTTAGGTTGAAAGAGCGACGCGAAACACGGTCGGCGAGCAAAAAAAAAGGAGACTCGCGAGCGAATTCATATTATCCTGGTGGTTGTTCGCGCCAACGCTCATCGGTTCCTCCGAGTGAAACGATGTCACAATCGCTCTTGTGCAGCAGTCTTCTTGCCTACCGTTAAGTTCACCCGAGGCCAATAACCCAGGTAGTAAACTTATTTGGAATAGTTGCTGTCCGCCTCCGCGGACGATGACGATCCAGACGATCGTCGTTCATAACTTCTCTGCCAAATCGTACACGAGTAAATCGCAACTTGGACTAACAGGCAAAATTTTTGTCGTGCAGTTGGTAATGAAACAAAACATCTTGATCTATTTTTTTTCTTCGATATTTGGGTAGTTTTTAATTTAGATATTACAGTAGTTTTTAATTTCGTAATTGTAATAATTTATAATCATAAATATATTATATGTTTTATTAGAATTATACATCGTAAATTTTATTATATATAAAGAAATCATATACAAAAATTTTATTTTAATAAAAAAAGAAGGGCATAGAAAAAAAGTATTTGCTGTATCAGCAAAAAGATGTGCTGTTTCAACACAACTTTAGAGAACGAATTTTTCGTTATCGGAGCACAACTACTATGCAATGAAATTTTATACATATTGTGGAAAAAAACTTGGTTCTGTCAAGTTATGTTGAAACCGAACATCTTTCTGCCGATAAAGCAAATCCTTTATTTTTGTGTGATTATTTACTCTGTATATTTTTTGCCCTCGTATTATTTCTCTCTCTGTTTCTCTTGAGAAACGCTAACGGTTCTTAATGGCTCGTTTGACGGAAGAAAGTTTCGAATGAATAATCATTCGTTGCGCCTTTCTTCTTTCTTCTCTCGATCTGGGTTTGTGCTACACAGGCCATCGGCCCACTTTCGAAGGACGGCACTTTCCTGCCGTCGCGTGTGGATCCGATCGTCACGGACCACAACGCTTTCACGATGGCGTTATTGTTTCTCAATTCGCCAGGTGTGATTTCCAGATTTTTCGGATATTTATCGGAAACAAAAAATTTTCTTCACAGCAATCGTGTAGAATTTCAATGAAAATATTGAAATGTCGAAAATGGTGAAAAATTCTGGAAATTCCCAAAAACAACAGATAGAATGTACACTTATGGTTGGTGCAACCACAAATGAGGTTGTGACAACCATATTGTTTTTTCCGTGTAATATATTCTTTAATAAATTCAAAACTAGAACAAAAATGCGGCAGCTGTCAATTATGACATTGGTGAATCAACGCGAGCGCCACGTGGTGGGATTTTGAAAAAGGAAAGAGGTCGCAGAGCGTACGTACGATGGGGCTAACGAGACTTTCGATTCTCTCGTATAGCTGGCGCGATTTTCGAACAGCGCGCGGAACGCTGGAAATTCGTGAGCGATCGCGGCGCCAGATAAGGAACGCTAATTGGCGAGCGAGCTTGGCAATTCAGCGTCGTTAAATGCATTTCAGAAACGTCAAGTCCACCGGAATGGTTTTCGTTGCGAAGGACTACTCCGGTATAATTACCGGTCTCGAGCGCCGCGTGGCCGGCGCGCATTTGCTCCCCCGGCGGCGGCGGCACCGGCCACGTATTAGCGACAACACTCGCTAATTTGCATTTCGACGCGTTCGCTAACGCGCCGATACGATCCCTGATAAGATCCTTGCCTACTGCCGAGAGCGGGGTGTACACGAAACAAAAAAAGGATTTGCTGTAGCAGCAAAAAGATGTGCTGTTTCAACACAACTTGACGGAACCAAGTTTTTTTGTTGCCAGAGCAGAATCGTTATGCATACGATTCCATTGCATGGTAATTGTACTCCGATAGCAAAAAAAATTTTTTGCAAAATACGCACAAAAAGGTGCTCTCGCACCTGAAAATCAACACGAAGGGGGTGCATTTGCGACACGGCGCACCGCGCCGTCTGTCGGAAACAAAACTACTCCTAGGTAATAAAAATCAAAAACACGCATTAAAATTCGCCGTCTGTCGGTAATAAAAACTACCCCTAGGTAA
>JAPYZL010007351.1:0-20029 GCA_030522825.1 Platygaster orseoliae | reverse complement strand
AGCAAATTCTGCGTCCCGAATAGCCCCGACACGATTTTGTAACAATTGCGCATTATAGTAAATACACGCATGAAGACAAATCAAAATCACAACATAAATCTTATTCCCTGATCATAACTAAGCAAAAAAACTTACTTCCCGAGTACCGCAGCCTTTTTTTTATGTTGAAAATCGAAAAGTTTAACGAGAAAGAAAATTCACTTTGGACGCTATTTGATGCTAAAAAACACAAATGCGTCTGTATTCACTGCAATAGAGTTGACACGTCAGCCAAACTCCGTTGGTAAAACAGTAACACAGAGATGTAACTTACATGAATACCGGAAGTTGATTGAGTATTTAGGTTTAAAGTTTTTTTCCTCGTCCCGAATAGCCCCGCGTCCCGAATAGCCCTTGTCTCCCCTAATATAACAAAACGTAAATTTTTTTATTGAATTATGATAATATCGTAAATTTGCTCTTAAATATAAAATTTTTTTTATATTTCAAGTGTTATAAAAAACTAATATAAACTACAAAATAAAAAAAACTCGAAAAAAAGGTTTATATTGTGCAATGGAAAACAGGGTTTTTTCTGTTATCATTAAATTACATCTTTTAACGTACATTCACTTTTTCTAGCAACTACGAATGACAAACTAATGATTATTCTTATCAGGCAGTTTCGATTGTGAATGTAAATTTTTCTTTAACATGTACAGTTCTTAACAAACATGGCAAAATGTAATGTCTTTTTTGCATCCGCATTTATATCTGTTTTTTTTTCATTCAATTATCAAAATGTGATTATTTACATAATTTATAGTATATTTCCATCTTGCAAAATGTTATCTTCATTTTCTAAACAAAGTAATAAATTTTAATGAACAACGAAAGTAAAAGTTCCAGGTACAGGAAAATAAAGTCACTTTAACAATTACAACTAATCTATCTTAAAAATAATGAACTCTTCAAAGTTTTCTTTTACAGGATTTACAGTGTTTTTTAACTCCTGCATAACATAAAAACATTAAATAATTTTTACATCTTCTAACTTATTCAACACCTCTTATTCTGACAGAATTTCTAAATTTTCTCGAATCACCTAACTTTTCAGAAGTTTTTTTTTTGGACTTTAAATTTTTTAGTTTTCCGAATGCTCTAAAATGTTTTGAACTTTTTCGAATCTTGAACTTTCACAAGATTTTCGAACTTTTCGGAATACCAGATTAAGATTCTTGGGGATTCCCGATATTTTTTGGATTCCCAAATTCTTCGGGATTTTAAAACTTTTTGAGATTCCTGAACTTTTTGAAATTCCTGCACTTTTCAAGATTCCCGAACGTTCGGGATCCTTGAACTTTTCGGAATTCCAGAACTTTTAGGGATCCCCAAACTTTTCGGAAAAATGACCGGCAACGATCTTCATGGCCATGTGTTGCTCGTTACAAAGTTCTCGAGGAGAGTAGAAACCTGCAGTGTGCATGACCTCCGGAAGCGTTCTATCAAAATATCGCGAATTTATCAGCAATGTCGGAGTGCACGCAAAGCCCTCCTCCGATCGATGCTCTCCAATTACTCAGTGTTAAAATTATGATATGTTGGGTCTGTTAACGACGTGGAAATGAGCGTACGGTGTTCAGCCAGCTTGAATCGTTAACCCATTAATGGAAATAGAAATCCAATTCCCGAACGATATGTCCACAAATCCTTGCAAATGGTAACACATTTTTTTGCCGTTTTTCGCTGGCGGGACGAAAAAAAAACTTTTCAGGAATTTTTATTTGTATTTAACGGTACAAACTGGACCATGTGATTTAAATTAATGAATGCACTTTGACAAATTTGACATTTGTGTCATTTATAAATTACTAAAAAAATTGCTTACGAAAATCGAGAAAGACGTCAACTATTCAAAACTTATTGAGAATTTCGTTACTTGTAACAGCATCAAAGAAAATTCACAAATGTATTCAGCAATTACGTAAAAAATTTTACATGAAATTATTTTTATTTCAAACAACAACAAATTTTACTCGATTAAAAAAGATTTTTTTGTGCATGCTATACGTAAATTTCATTGACATGGGAATAATGATAGATGGATATTTTTAAAAAGTTGGGCAACGTTCGACTGGCAAAAGCTGTGCATCTTGCAAATGAGAAACCGTTTGCGGGTTAATATAACTTTGGCCCTGTAGACTTCATTGGATCTGCCCTTGATGGCTTTAATCGAATGTTGCAATGGCTGAACTCGAGCGTGATTTTTTACTTCGCCGCTTTTGTCTGACCTAAAATAAATATTATTTTTCCATCTTAACGTTGAAATATTAAAATATGAACATTAAAAGGCTCCAGTTGACGATTTTCCACAAAATTTTCCGAAAAATTGTGTGAGATTTAAATCAGAAAATACTGAATAATATCAAAGTAATTAATAAAATTGTTGTTACTTTATTGTTAATTTAAATTTTGTATATTATCTAGAACGCGAACATAAAGTTTCGAAATTCATGAGTTACAGTCAGAAACTCATGAAAATAGAGTATGTGTATTCCTGTACAACCTGGCAGTTCTGAATTGGAATCAAGTTATACTTCGTACATCGTGTATATGCGTAACTTGTCAGAATCAAATCGCGTACATGAATCATATCTAATTTTATATTTTAAGTCTGATAAATTGTAATGAGTCTAAAGAAAGTAATTTACTTCAAAAAGTGTGAAAGTCTTCAACAATTGATTTTTTCCAGCTTTTAAAGTAAATTAATCAAATTGATATTATTTTTGTTACACTGTTCAAAAAAATGGATGAATTATTTAACAATTAATATTTGTGATAATATGAGGCATTATCGTTATAATTAATTTTCAAAATTCAATTTGAATAAAATAAACAAATTCATACTTGAAAGCACATACTTTTAATATCTCCCTTTTACGACAAGAAACATTAATTAATTTTTTTTTAATCTATATTTCATTGCATTAGACAAAGGAAAATACATAGTGATTATAATAATTAAATATTGGACTGTAGAATCAGTCTGAAATATGGTTAAAATTATAAAAAAGTAGTAGAAAGTGATATCGATAAAAAAAATAAGTCAATAAAAGAGACCTATAATATGCTTCGAATTTACAAAAATATAATTTTTCCATGAATCCATAATATTTTTTTAAAATTTATTGAAATCTGAAATTTCAATGTATATGTATAACAAACTACAAAAATACTTGAAATATTGAGAATCTCAAAAAGATAAACTTTTTCAAGTTTCATAAATACCAAAAAAAAAATGCGAAAAATATTATTAATCTTTGAATACTCAAAAACTACGTAGAGATAATTGTCTCGAAAATCTAAATTACACGATTCTGAATATCTCCGAATACCAAGAAGTTCTGTAAATTGTCAATATACTATAAAAACAAATAAAAGAACTGAAAATCTATAATTGTAAAGAAACTGTTTTCAGAAAAATCAATTATAACAATCGGAATCGTTGGAATTTCCAATGCTATATGTAAGGCCAAATTCTAAAACATATTTATAGATCCATAGAAATACTAAAAATATGTAAAAACACGAGAACATAGAACACATTTTTTAATGACATACAAAACAAAAATATTTAAAATCTATGAAATTATTCAAATTTATGTAATTACGATTCCTTTAAAAATCTATAAAAATTGCAAAACTTCAGAAGTCAGATTTCTAAAGCATCGAATTTTAGATAGCTGTATAAAAATGTATGATAAAATCAGGAACCTTTCAAATTGTATAAAAAATACTCAAAAAATACGCAAAAAAAAATATTATTAAAAAATTTTTATCCTCAGAGACTTTAAAATAGGTACGTATTTGAAAAATTTGTATCTCTGGATTCTGCAAGTTGTATAACTTCAAAATCCCGAAATTCTAAAAATTGAAGTAGTAATTTTTCAGCTTTGGGTTTTGGAAGTCTAAATTAGTTGGCATTTACATATGAGTAATAAGGAAAAAACTCAAAATATGCATTTTTTGAGTTTTTGTAATTTGTATTATAATAAACTGATAATGACAAGTCAATCAGTAGAAATTGTCAATAAATAGTTAGTCTATGAGGTACTTCAATAACAAAGTAATATAGATCAATGATAAATTTGTTGGCCATGCGTATCAATAGTTAGTAGTAAAATAGTAAAATATTATAATTGACGAGTAAATTAGTAGAATTTTTTAATAATGAGCTCGTCAGTATAGTACTTCAAAAACCGGTCAAACAGTAGAATAGATCGATAATAACTCTTTCAATGATTCATATAAATAATTTGTTGTGTTAAAAAAGAATAATTGATAACTAAATAAGAAATCATCATTACTGATAAGTCATTTGTTGGATATTTCAATAGAAGAAGAATAGATCGATGACAAGTCTATCTTTTACTGATGCAAATCAGTAACTTGAAGTATCTCAGCAGACTGATGATGACTAGTTGATCAGTAGAATTCGTTAAGAAATAATCAGTATATGGAGTACTTCAATAACAAGTTAATCAGTTGTATGAATCAGTGACAATTTTTTTTGCAGCACATCAATGATTTGTAGTATTCAGTAGAAATATGATCGACGAGTAAATCACAAATTTGAAGTGTCTCAGTAAACTGATAATGACAAGTTGAACAGTAGAATTTGTTAATAAATAATCAGTATATGAAGTACTTTCCTAACAATTTAATCAGTTGTATGGATCAGTGATAAGTTTTTTAGTGCTGCACATCAATAATTTGTGATATTCAGTAGAAATATAATCAACGAGTAAATCAGTAGAATTTGTTTATAAATAACCCACATTTCCAAAAACATTGTGAAAATGTTTTGAATTTTAAAAAACATTTTCAAGTATCAATTTTTTTCAATTTTTTGTTTTTGAACTTTTTCAAACTAATGAAGTTCGAAGTTCAAAATTTCGCACGTAATTCCACACAAAAAATGTAAAGATTTTCGATAACATTTTTCATGTTTCAATTATTTTAATTTTTCGTTTTTCAATATTTTTTAACTAATAAAGTTTTATGTTTAAGTTTCAAAATTTTGTTAATTCATTGAACAAAGTAAAATGACTTCACGGAAGTTTATTTGAATTTGAAAGTTCTCAATTACCTGATATTGTTTCTGAGAAAAAGTGAAAAACTCCTCAAACAGAAAAATGAGGAAAAAAATCATTGAACTTCACACAAACTCCAAAATCTGTTTCACAGAAAGCGACAAAAGGGTCATCGTAAAACGCGAAGCTGGCGGGGAATTCGGTTTCCGGATCCACGGCTCGAAACCCGTGGTGGTATCAGCTATTGAGCCGGACACGCCGGCGGAAAGTTCCGGATTGGAAGTTGGCGACATCATCATGTCCGTGAACGGCAGAAGCGTCATGGACTCAACGCATTCTGAAGTTGTGCGATTCGCTCATTCAGGATCCGACGTTCTAGAACTGGAAGTTGCGAGAACGTGCAACGTTTTGGCGCCGCAAATAGGTAGGGGCGGCTTGAAAGAAAATTTCAGCGGAGCGGCGATTTACGCGGGTTACCTCTGGAGGAGGTCCAACACATCATTTCCGGAAAAATGGGTGCGAAGGTGGTTCGCTCTTCGTCGGGACAACTGCCTTTATTACTACAAGACTGACACGGTAAAAAAAAATGCAAGAATAAAATTTCGTTTTCCAAGAAAATTTTGAGGGTTTGCTATTGCAAATATTTCTTTTACAGCAGTAGCTTTTTTTGTTGCCAAAGCAGAATTATTGTGCAAGAAGTTCTATTGCATAGTAGTTTTGTTCTGGTAGCAAAAAAAAATTCATTCCGTCTAGTTGTGTTGATTTAAAATAAATAATGATGGTTATAGTTATGAATATTAGATATGTTTTCCAAAAATTATCAGGATTCTCAGCCAGTAGGAGCAGTGATGCTTCTCAAATACGACGTGGAACCGACGCTGGAAACGAGACCTTACAGCTTTGCCATCAGCAAGCAAGGTGCCCCAACGTTGCATCTCGCAGCTGATTCCGATGACGTGATGGCCCGCTGGTGCGCCATCATCCTCGAGGCAGTTGAGAGGAATAGCCAGGTGATTAGTTTTTTTTTAATTTGTAGAATTTGAAATGAACTGCAAGTACTTATCCATACATGAGCTCATTACAAAAGTATTTTTCATAGCTCCAGACTTATTTTGTTAATGAAACCAGATCGTCAAACATTAAAAATCATAAGATACCAAAAGATATATGTTTTTTGAGTTTTTATTGTTTTTCAAAATATCTTTATTTTATTTTTATCATTTTGTAGTGATTTTTAGTATTTTTATAGATTTTTTGGAATTGTATGATCAACTCTGCAGATTTCAAGAATTTGATTTTAAAGTATTGAAATTTACAATGATTTTGGGCTTTCAGTATTTTTATAGATTTATTATTTATTTATAGCTTGCAATGTAGATTTCTAGAATTTTGATTTCAAAAAATTTCCAGTGTTTTTAAAAATGTGTGGGAAAATAAGATTCACGTAGAATTTTTATGTCTTATAGATTCTTTAGGTTTTTGTATTTTTCAAAGTGGTAATGAGATTTTGTAGAGTTTGATATAGTATTTTTATACATTTCTAGTATTTCTATAGATTTTACATACTTTTTTAAAAAATTATTTAGTTCTCAAGATCGTACGTATTTGTTGAGAATTTTTAGAAAACAGTTCTTTTGAAAATTAAATTATTTTAATTACTTTGTCAATTTGGATTTATTTTTATTATTCGTTTGAAATAATTTTTGGAATTTTATGATGGTATTATTGGTATGTTATTTATACAATTTCGTAGTATTTTTTGGTATGTTTATACATTTCTTGAAATTATATGATTAACTCTGCAGAATTTACAACGATTTTGGGTTACCAGTATTTTTATAGAATAATTTATAAATATGTTGCTATATATATTTCTAGAATTATAATTTGAAAAAATTGTCAGTGTTTTATATGTAAGGGAAATTAGGATTTACGTGATTTTTCATGTCTTATAGATTTTTTATAAATATGTAATTTTCATAGTGTTTATGAGATTTTCTTGAGTTTAATATAGTACTCTTATACATTTCTAGTATTTCTATAAATTTCTATATCTGTTTTTTAAAGTTTTTTTATGTTTTAAATATCGTACGTATTCGTTCAGTTTTTTCAAAAAGAGTTCTTTTTTAATTCAATTATTTTTATGACTTTATCGAGTTTGTTTACGATTTGAAATCATTTTTGGTATTTTTATGGATTTTTAAATTATTTGTTTTATAGAATACAATACTCTAGAATTTGAATTTTCATATACTTCTAGTGTCTTTTAAGATGTTTAGGAAAATGAGATCTACATAGATTTTGAACGTCTCAAAGATTTTTGAAATTTTCATATTTTTTGAATTTTCATACGATTTCACAGAGTTCCATAGTATTCTGAAAGATTTTTAATATTTCTATAGATTTATCTATACGTTTTTTTATGATAAGACTGTCTAGAATTTCAAGTTTTCTAGTTTTTACGTATTTGCTCAGATAAAAAAAAATCTTTCATAGAACTCCAATACTTCTAGTGTTGCTTCAGTTTGATTAAATTTAAAATAATATTTTGTATTTTCAAGAATTCATGACTAAATTTCTAAAATTCAATGTTAAAGTACAAAAATTTAGAAAGATTTTGAGTTTTTAGTATTTTTTAAGATTTATAATTTATTTGTAGATTGCTATATAGATTTTTAGAATTTCATAATGTATAATTTTGAGTTTAATAAATTTTCAGTATTCTTTAAGATATCTGGGAAAATATGATCTATATTCGAAATATTCAAAATTTACATATATGTCAATTTTGAATATTTCGAAGATTTTTCATAATTCTGTAGTTATTCAAATTTTTAAAAAATTTTGTAGTTCTTCCAATTACTTTTTTGAATTTCTAGTATTTCCATAGATTTTCATACACATTTTTTTAAAATTCGATAATCTAAAAATCTAAGTTTTATAAATCGTACGTATTTGCTCTGATTTTCCGAAAAACAGTACTTTCATATAACTCCAATACTTACAGTATTTTTTCAGTTTTTTCATGTTTCAAAATACTTTTTCTGAATAAGTGGCTTAATTTCAAGAATACGATGATTCAGAGTTAAAATCTTTTTACATTTTCAGAATTTTATTTATTTTTTTTTAATTTTTCTATTAATTAAAAATTGGGGGGGCAAATAATTTGTAAAATATAGTAAAAATATAGTTAATTTTACTACATACAGTATTGTATTATTCAAAACATTAGTATTGTAGTCATTGGCATATAACATAGTAGTTTCAGCGACTATATTATTATAACTATTATCGCAACTAATATAGTTAACTGAAAAATGCAATATGTTCAGTATTTTTTACTATTATCAATTTATAGTTGCTATATTCGTCGTTTTACTATATTGCTTGGTAAAAATAAATATGTTCATAGCTAAATGTACTTTAATATATGAAAAAGTAAAACAATATCGTAGACTTCCCTAAAATACAGTAGTTTTTATAATACTCATATTAATAATAACTCGGTTTTTTTCTCAGTGAATTTTTATCAACTGCTTTCATCCAGATATAGCAACTTTTGGAAATTAAGAATAACACCTTGTTGATGAAATGTGTATCATTTAGGAAAAAAAAACGAATAAAAGAAAAGGAAATCGTGTTTCACAGGCCGACACTTGGCTAAACGCGACGCTGAGAATACAGCAGATGCCAGCTGGCGCGATTCAGAGGCCCGATTGTTTCGGCTACCTCAACAAGCAACAGGAGCGAGCGAGGAAGACGTCTTCGCCGACCGGGTGGTCTCGGCGCTACTGCGTTCTGAAAGATGCTGCCCTCTACTTTTACGAGGACGCCAACGCCGAGCGCTCCTTTGGCGTAGCCTGCCTCCACGGCTTCAGGGTCCACGGTAGCGCTCCTAACGCAGGTGGCCGAAAGCACTCTTTCGAACTACAGCCACCCGACCCCACCCAGAGAAGTTTCACTTTCGCTACCGAAACCGAGATGGACAAAAAAAGGTAGTTCTTAAGAGCATTTTGAAGGAAATTTCATGTAAACGTCATGTAAACAGTTTCAATAGTTATTTATGCACGGAGAGAAGTGGTTGAAAGACCCATCAAGTTTTGGGTACTACAGCCGGAACTTCAAAATTAAGATATGACAACTAAAGATTCTGTTATAGCAATTGAGCTTAATTTTTATGACTGATCATTAAATTGCAATAAACGATAATTTTTAAATAAATAACCGAGATGGACAAAATATGGTAGTTCTTAAAAGCATTTTTAGAGAAACTTCATGTAAACGTCATACAAACAGTTTCAATAGTCATTTATGCACGGAGAGATATGGTTTAGTTACAGCAACCATTAGTAAAATATGGACACAGCCAAAGCTTTGGCTACTACAATTGAAACTGGTTATGACAACGAAAGCTTCTGTTATAACAACTAATGATCAATTTTTATGACTGATCATTAAGTTGCAATAACCGATAATTTGGTTAACACGCCTAAAGCTTTGGTTGTACTGCCCAAAACTATAGCGGGCTCATATTTCACTAAAGTAATGGTTGCTGTAACTAAAAATTTCTCTTCGTGTGAGGTTTGAAGAAAAATTAATGTTTTCTATGATGTGAAGAAAAGAAGGATTTGCTGTATCAGTAAAAAGATGTGCTGTTTCAACATAACTTGACAAAACAAATTTATTTTGCTACGAAAGAATAATTTATTATACATAAAATTCCATTGCATAGAAATTATGCTCTGGTAGCAAGAAAGGTTTGTTGAGAAAACAAAAAAATAAGTTACGCTGCGAAAAAAATGCGCTCGGTCAAGTTGTGTTGAAGAAGCACATTTTTTTGCTGATACGACAAATCCGTTTTATTTTTGGTGTGTGGTTTAGATTTTGTGAATTATTTTCTACAAACTGAGATTTTGGAGGCTTTTTCAAATGACGAAATTCCCTTGAGGAAACAACAAAAATAAGGATTTGGAAAATAATTCTTTGAATATTCAGACTGTTTTTCGTATAAAAAATTTATAATTTACAACGAACTTTAAAATAGGATTACTAAACAACAATAATTTTTTTTTAATTACTTATCAGTTTTTATTTAAAAAATTAACAGAAAATTGGAATACAAAAATTGTTTCACTAAAGATAAAAATAAATTTTTTTTTCTATTGCCAATGTTTCTCTGAGTAAAACTGAATGACAAGTATTTAAATGACAGACATTTTTTCAGAAATCAAAAAAATATTACGTTCTGGCCTTTTTTTAAATATCCAATTCTGTTTTTGAATAATATTATTTTTATTATATCTTTTCATAACTATTATATTTTAATTATTTTTATATTATACAATTGTTGTAAAAGATAATCATTGTTTGAAAATTAAACAAAACACAAAATTCGTAATCGACGTAGGTGTTAAGATAATAAATAATGCTACATTTTTATTCTATTTCGCTAACTTTCGTGCTTTTGCAGCATTTTAATTAAATTTTTTCGTGCATAAAAAAACTTTTTATTTCCATTTTTTCAAAAATTGTTACTCATGAATTAACGATTAAATATTACGAATCTTACTGTATGATTCGAGAATAATTAATTTTTATACTTCTAAATTTTCTTACTGACTTTTATTTTAGAGTTTATTAGATAAAAAACATTGTCCAAAAAATTTAAAGATCTTAAATTTGGATTTTTTTCCAATTTGTCAATATTACTAGAATATGCTTTATGTTTCAAAAAACCTTATTACGATTTTTCCATTCGAACATTTTTTTTAAATTGTTGAGTTGTTAAATCGTCTAAATAAAAATTCGATATCTTCTGTATTATTAGCACATTCAGTTAAAAGTCTTCAATTCAGGATTCAAACATTTGAGATTCCCTTTATAGCAATTAAATAAATAAATTTAAAAAAAGCTCATTTTAAATTGCACAATTTGAAATACTGCACATAAAACAATTTGGCTGGCTTAAACAAACGTTCAACAAATGTTCAGTTCAGACAAATAAAATTTCTTTGACTGTAAAATATTTTAACTTCAGATATACAAATTCAATTTAGCAGAAACGTTTATCTTTTTGACTAAATTACAATTTTTAAAGTATCATAAAATTTGTTTGGTCAAATAATAATTTATTTAAGGGAACCAAAAATTTATTTTGTCAAATAACGACCAAACTTTCGTTTGAGCAAAACAAATCGCTTTTCTAGTGTTTAGAAAGAGTTATTTATTTATTGGTAAAATTCTTTCGTTAATATACGTTCCATTTCAATCATATTACTCTTCTAATAAAATTATTTACAACGATAATCGCCCTTTAGCAACAATCTACAGAAAAAATCTCCATAAAAAATGTCGGAATAGTAATGTGGGAAAACTTTATCATAAATAACGTGTAATATTGTGAACAATAGTATTACAAACAAAATCACATCATTGTTGTTACTTTTTAAATAGTATCCTTTTTGTTAATAAGTTTTTTATAATCTATTAATTATACCATTTATTAATTGTTGATATTATTTCTTGTATTCTTATTTGTTATTAAACATTACTTTCTTTGTTAATTTTTTTTTTTTTTTTGGAAGAATTTCTTTTTAATCAAGTCGAATCTTGACTTATACGGTGGGCTTCACCTTTCTACCCCCACCGGGACTCTGCCCCTGGACTCTGATATTATCAAACCGCATTTTTTAACAGTCATCAATTATACTTGAAAATGACAACAATCGAATATCAATTTCAAATAAAATAACATCGATATTTATTTCTTTCATCTATTTTTTTACCATTAGAAAAACTTTTGACTCTTTTTCAGATGGCTCGCAGCTCTAGAATACTCGATCGATCGATGGATAAAAATAGGCTGACGGACTCAACGTCAGACAAATAACGAATTTATGTCGAACAATCGGTAACTACCTTTCTACCACTCCCATGAAAAATCGAAAGAAATTATTTTTTGGGAGACGGGGGAGAAAATTGTGTCTTTCGACACGCACAACGATATTCCAATAGGACGAGAAACATAACGATGTCGTGCATTCTTTCGAAAATTTACCGTTCAACACGGATTTACTTGCCAAAATACGCAACGGTGTTTTTACGATTTCGTAATGTTCTCGAATTCACACAACTTTTTTTTCGGTTACTGTACAAGTTTCTAGCTTTTTTTAAAAAACCACACGCAACGAAGTACATTGAAGATTGTCCTAGCCGTCCTATTAAAAATTGCATTTTACCAAGATAAGAATAATATTTTCGTTTCGGGCGTAAAAAAAGTTTAAACAAAGTATTCGTGTAAACCCAGAGATTCCCCGCGTTTTTTTGCGATATTTTTATAGCGGTTTTAGGCTTGTTTTTCCCCAAATTTCGGCAAAAATGCATTGATGTTTTTTTTCCATTTTCTTTAATACTTTTAAAACTTGACAATTTTATCGAGTGTAGAAAGAAAAACGAGAACGTCGTGTTCAACTTACGATTATATCAAAACAAAAAGTATATAAAAATAATACAAAAGCATGAACGTGTATAAATATCAATGTGAATCAGGGTTAACACGTAACCACTAGAAACACAACTTTTTCAGTCGACGTTCCTTTCATCCGATTTCAAGATGTTCAAAAACTGCCAAACGTTGGAACGAATTCCAAAATGAACGAACGTGTATAATAAACAATATACATTGCATTGATATTTCTATAGATATATTTGTTATGTATGTTACGAAATGTACGCAAATTACGATTACAAGCGAAAATCGCGATCGTAATTAAATGTTTTAACCACGTTGTAAACGAAGGAAATGATGTAATATTGTAATTGTGATTTTGTCGTAAATTTATCAACTTGGCGCGTAAGCTCGAAAATTCGGGCGGCATTTAAAAGTAACGTTTATATAAAAAGAAATATAAAAAAAAGTAAATCATAATCGCGAAGATTATGAATTAACTAAAATATGAATGTTAAACAATGAAGACGTAAAAGTGATTGACGAGAACTCGCGTTCTAGTTAAAGTCCACGACTAAGGATATTGATAATAAAACGAACAAATCAAGACCCGCTCAAATAAAGACTTTAATACAAGTTATTTTAGGTTTTTTTTTTACTGAAATTGTTTCTCCTTCATTTCTTAGTTAGGGGAGTGAAAGTGATTCATTTATCATATTCATTCCCTTGAAAATCATGATTATTTAGGTAAATATTGTTAATTAATACAAATTCGTGAAAATTCTTGGAGGTTCTTCATAAATTGATGTGGTTTGAAAAGTTTTGAATTCATTTCAGATTTTTTCTAAATTTTGATGATAGAACAAATTAATTTGAATGATCAAATGCAGAGTTCTAAAAATTCAACATGAATTTGAAAATAAACCAATATAATTCCATAGTTTCAGAAAATTAAAGATCAAAGGCTATTTACGAATATCAAGATTATCTAGCAGTTTGGAACTCAATTTTTTCGTTTGATTATAAACTGAAAAAAATGAAATAAATGCAAGAAAGCTAAAACATGGTAGTTATTGAAATTTTTGACTATGATTTCTTATCCATTCTGAATTTTGATAAAGCGATGAAAAATTTATGACTTATAGAAATTTGGAATTCATCCTTAACTTTTCTGTTTTCTCGAGCTCGAACTTGAAATATTTCCATTCCATGTTAAAAAAAATAACTTGTAGTTAATTTATTACAATAAAAAAAAAATGTTAGAACTTCGGTATTTCTGAATTGCAAACTTGAATAAACTGTCTCTAAATTTTTAAACTAATTTAGAGTACGACAAATTCGTTAGTAAATTTTTTCTTGATCGTCTTATTTATTAATATGAGAAATTGAGAAAATATTTTGAAAAATTAGAATATAAGTAACAATGTTTTGGATTTTTAGTAGTTTTAAAATTTGAAAGAAAATTTTTAGGAATCCCAATTATAGATATCAAAAAATGAAAAACTCGTAATTATTGTGTACATAGAGCTGAAAGATTTGAAAATTTGGTTGCGAATTTTGTGATAAAATAATAAACAATGAAGAAGCTATCAATTATAGTGCCCATTTGTGGTTTTGTACTTACAAACTCAAACCTCAACTAACATTTTTGTTTCTTTTTAATTTCAGAGAAAGAACGAAACACTTTATAAATAATCCACGAGATTAAAAAATATTTAGCAATTAGTAACCTAATTTGATTCTGCATAATAAGAACAAGAAAAAATTGAAAGAAATGTATAGTATATTTCGACATTTGCTGATTTGCTATGTAGATTTAGAATTTTAAACCAACATTTCAACTTGTTAATAAATTCTGAACTTTCCAAACACATTGAAAAATTTTAAAATATTGTACAAAATTTGATTTTCAATTGAAAAAATGGTTTGTTTGAAAATTAAAAATAAAACTAAAAAATTCAAATATTCACGACTTGCCGACGTATGAAAAATATTTATTTTGAGGTTTTGTGCATCAATTTTGAACTTCGAAAGTACGACAAAAAAATTGAAAAATAATTAGACAAAATTCAAAATTACGAGTTGTCCACAATTATTGTAGCAAAATTGTTAACGGTCCGATTCTGATTAAAAAAAATAACCAGCAATCAATAAGTTTTAAAATATTTTCAAAATTCTAGTGATTGTCTATTCCTGAACACAAAAAATGTGTGATTCAATTCTACTTTCTAAAAAAAAACCAAAAAATTTTCAAATAAACAACGTTGGTTTAAATTTAATAAAATTTCAAACTTGCGAACTGGAATTTATTGTGATTTACTTTGTTTCTGCAAAACATGAAAAAAAATTTCTAAACAAACACTTTAATAGAAAATCACAAGTAACTTGGTATTTTCGAATTCACGTCTTGAGTAACACGATTTTGAATTCTGAAAACAGGACCAGAAATGTATTATTAAAAATATTCAAGTATTCAGTATTACTAAATATAAACAGGAAAATTTATTTTTGAATTTCAAAGTAAAAAAAAATTATATAACAAGCAATGTTGTTATTTCTTCTTTAGGATTTCGAAATTTCCAACTGACATTGTGAATTGTTATCTGTGATACTACAAAATCAGTACAGCAATTAAAATACAATCCTCGAATGAAAAAAAAATTTTTGACCCGAAAAAAAATGGATTCCTCCTAAATTTCTAAAATCTTTAAATTATTTCAAAATTTGCACATTTTCTGCGTGTTTTGTATTCCATCCAAAAATAAAGAAAAAAGTCAAAAATTATTTTCATTTTTAGACATTCCTGTGCTAAATTTATAGGTAAAGAATAATTGATCAAAAACCAAAAATTTGGTAAAAATTTTTCTGCAGCAAAACTCTTTTTTTATAAAACCGAAAAAATTTTTTTTCCATTACAAATAATATGATGCAAATTTTGAAAATCACGTGACTTATGAACAATTCTTTGTTAATTTTTTATAACATCTAAAAGTCGTAATAAAAAACGTTATTCCACATTTTTTACAGTAATTAATGATTTTCTTCTCATTATGAATGATATAAAGAAAATTCGAAAAATCACTTTCTACGATGATTACTGATTGAAAGAACAAAAAGCACTTAGTCAAAAAACGTGATTGGCTCTATAATAATGCGCTGTGACGCGTAATTATCCGATGTACGTGACTCCACTGATGAGTTGAACGCGTTCTGAAATCCATGGTAAATTCAGGAATTTTTATCAGACTCGCTCTTTTCGAGATTGAAGCGATAACACATGACTACATTAAGGTAGAGTGTTATAGCTGGTCGCGGTACTTTAATTCTGATTACGCGAAAATCAATCTTTTTAAATTGGTTTTCGTGAGTTACATCTAAATAATGATTGTTGGCATTTTACTTTTAGAACTATTCACATCGAATAAGATACTACAAAATATGAAAAAAAAAGATTTGCTGTTACATAAAAAAAATGCGCTATTTGTACACAACTGGACAAATGGATTTTTTTTGCAGCAATAGCTTATGTTTTTGTTGCCGCAACAAATCTTTTTTGCAACAAAAGCACAATCAGGATTATAAAATAACATAAAAACAGTATTATAGAATAAAAAAGTTGTTTAAAAAATCGAATTATTTATCATTTACAAACAGATAACACAAATTTTAATTGACAAAGTTTCTTTTTGAAGAACCAACAAAAAAAAAATTCGAAAGTTGTTTTTTTAACATAAAAATTTTTTTTTCCATTCTCAATGTTTCTCTATGAAAAACTGAATGAGTTATATTTCCATGACAAACCAGATTGTCGTGAATTCTATAAAATTCGCATAGTTTGTTAAATTTTCGATAGTGTTAATAAATTTTCTACATCGTGAAAAATTTTTTAATTTTTAAAAATAACAGTAACCGTGTACCTACTACATTTTTAAAAATAAAAAAAAATGTTTCATCATATACACGGATACGAATCTGAAATTTTTGAAATTTTAAAAATAATCTGGAATATAACATTACTTTGAGAAACGTTTTTTTTATAAGTAACTATGGTTCGGTTAAAATATAAACTGATAATTGATTCAATTTAATTAATGTTCATATCATTATAAAGTTTTTTGAAATTAAAAATTGAACCTCGCGGAAATATGTTACATAATTATGAAAATTCAGTGAAAATTTGGAGTTTTAGAAATGTTGAAAAATTTCGTTAATTGTTGATTATTACGACAATCTTCCAGAACTACAATTTCTAAGTTTTTTTTTCCTTTTTTTAAAGATTTTTTTACATTAATTCAAAAAATTTTTGTAAAGTTGTACATTTTACGTGTATTTTTTTATTTCTTGTTTATACTACTGTAGATAAATTATTCACAAACATATCTTAAACATGTTATATGTAAACAATATTTTCCGAAATTGGTCAAATTTGATTTTAAAACTTTTTTGACATCATATAATTTACTGGACATTATGACTTGAACATTATAACTTAGACATTATGTTTTGGACATTACCTCTCTCAATCCGTATACAGTCTTCGAAAATTTGGAAATTAAAATTTAAAAATCGAAAATTTATCTTATCACTTGCAATTTTCCTTGGTGGTAATACTTTCATCGAACAAGTCTTCGCATGTGAACCGCAAATGGCTTTTTTGCATAATTAAGTCAAGCCGGTCGCTCTAATAACACACACGCGGGTTCTTGGCCGAAACGACGCTGCAGGCTGTAATTTTAATCGCAAAGTCTCATAAGTTTTAATTGAAGTACAATGAAAAAACCAAGTCAAGTCGCACTTTCAATGATGTTAAAATAGAAATCTGACAATGTATCAATGCATGTTCAAAATTTCACGCCGATTTTTTCATAACACAATTTCCGCTGCCAATTTTAAATAAATCCAAAATTTGAATTCGTAATTCATTGATTCAGTGTTATTATTATGAAGAAATTATACTATGTTAAAATAATTACGAATAATATACAAAATCTTATACATCACGATTTTTTATTATGGTACCTAATAAAAAATGTTTTTGGTTGTCATTAAATAAATTCCATCTTACCAAATATGATCGATATATTTTAGAAGTTAAAAAAACTTTTCCGGATAAAAAGCACATTCAAAAATTGTGACTGTCTTAAAAATTTGTATAGTAATAAGATATTGTTCAATTTTTCTAATTTGTTGAAAGTTTTCATAAATCCTACAAAAAAATCGGAGGAAATAAGACATAAATAAACTCTTTAAACATAAAAAGACATAAATAAGACATAAATAAATAAGACATAAATAAAATCGGAGGAAATAAACAGAAATAAGTAAATTAATGAATGATCAATAAATCATAAAAAATTATTTTGAATCAATAAATGACTGTAGATTTAGGTTAAGAATTTCTCTGAATTTTCGTTGGATAAATAAATCTTTGAGTTCTACATAAAAGTTAAAAAAGTGATTGCTATTCAAACTTTCGAGAACGTGAATAATTTTCTTAAAATCAAATATATGTTCATATTTTGTGTGAAATTTCTAAAGAATTTTAGGCAAAAAGGAAGAACACTATTAAAGAATAGAATTTTAAGAAATTCGTAAGTTTCTACAAAAGATAAATAATCAGGTTACAATCTACTTTAAATCTTTGTTCTTACATTTCCCACTCAATTGAGAATAAAATGAAAAACTTTCAAATCCTTGACGATTCGGTTGAAAAAACGCAGAAAAATTATTCTAAAATAATCTTCTTGCATTGATTTATAAATAAGATTTTTTAGAATTTCTTCTAAATTATAGCATCCCTGAGTATTACGTACAACTTGAAATATTCGAAAGTTTCTTTTCACTATTCCAAATTTGACAAATTCTCCAAGATTTGAAAGCTGCTTTATGTTGCATTTAAAATTTTTTGAAAATCTCAGCGAATAAAGAATTTTCGATTTACATCAATTCCATAAAATTTCTTCATCAAATTTTCAATAACCGTAACTATGGAAATATTATTCGCGAAAACTTTTTTGAAATTTAGAATAAAAATACTAATAAAAAAAATTCATCAATAATTTTTATATTATGTGATACTTCTCAAAAATTCAGGACAAACCGAAAGGATTACACAAATTCATAAAATTTATTTTTAATCTTTATACGTACATATCCCACAAATTTGAGATGAACATGGTTTATTTATGTATCCTCGACGATTCCTTTAGAATTATCCTGAAGAATTATATTAAAAAAATTTCCAACCGTCGATTTAAATATTCCATTTTACAGAATTTCCATCACAAATTCTATTACTGAAACTTAAAAAATTCTAAAAAATTTTTTCCCACTATACAAAATTTGACAAATTTTCCAAGACTTTTAAACTACTTTACAAAGTATTCAAAACCTTGAGTATCTCAGCAAGTCAATTCCAAAAAATTCGTTTACATAAGTTTTTGCAAATTTCAAACAATTTGCAGATTCTCAACGTACTCATAAATAATTTTCCAAATCTGAAAAAAAGGTGGGAAAGTTGAATGTTTAATGGACTGCAAGCCTGAGAGAACATGCACTTTTTAATGACAAACTGGAATTTTTTATTGTCAAAGGGGGAGAAGTGGCGTGAACAAAATTATAACTTGAGTAGAGCTCACTTAAGCCGATATTCATTTTAATATTAGACATAGCAGACCGGAATGTTCTCATTACGTGTCGCGTATATATTGAGCTGTGTAAGTGGTGGTTTCATAGCTGCTGCATCCAGTAGCGTAGTGGCAATGAAGAAAACAGGGATTTTTTCACCCTGAAAAACTCATTTGGTTGCCCCAAACAAACGTTTTGTCGGATTGCACGACAAAAGTTCCAAAATTATAGTTCCAAACCAAAAGTTCCAAGCAAAAAGTTCCAATGCAGTAAGTACCAAAGTTCTTATGTTCCAAGCCATAAAGTTCCACAAAAGATGAGTGCCAACCAAAAAACGTCCAAAGTACAAAAGTTTCGCGTCAAAAAAAGTTCCAAAAAGTCTAATGGAATCAGCGTTTATTATTGTGTGTGTGTGTGTTTGTGTGTGTACATTCACAATTTTAAATTGTAACCAATGAGTTTCAGATACTGCAATGATTCGCGCACGATCACACTAATCATGATAATTTTTGGCGATATTGAGAATTCTCTCTTCTGCAAGTCTGTTACGGAAATGTTGTTTTCTTCGGACTTTTTTTCCAAGTTTAAGTTCCTGTAAAAGTGTCTCCGTACACGGCGAAAAATTTTTTGTAAATTTTATCGAAACGGCGCCAGAATTTACCAAACTTTTGGCCAAGTGGTGATAATTTCCAACATTAGTACTTATTACCAAAATAAACGGAGATTCTCCTGTATCTTTGTTACATTTTTTCAACTTCGTGGTATAAAATACCAAACACGTTTCGTAAAATATCCTAAACACATTTAATACTGAAAATGTAGGCAAAAAAAACCAGCAATTAAAGGACTTTTTACCATTCGTTTGGTAAAAATTTCCAGTCGT